>CANYBF010102638.1:0-22030 GCA_948192965.1 Dalechampia spathulata
TTATAATAAACTATTCATGTATCACTACTGTGGTCTAATATAATTAGTAATATTCTATCCATTAAATTCTGTTTAAAATCATGACTCATTTGTAAATTATTTGATCATCATTTTCTATCTGATTAACTTGCCCCTTTTATACTATTGTCAAAAAAAATCATTTAATAGCTTTAATAGTTAATATTTTACCATTAAATTACTAAACTGTCATCACCTTAATATTGATCATTTAATATCCAGGATTAATAACTTAATTGGATTCTAAATACTAATCATATCTATATAATTTCTGTCTAAAATAAAGTATTAAAACAATTGATATCATCACTTATTTAATCAATATTTAAACTCATTAAACTTTTCAGTATTCCTTTTTCATAAATTAAATCCTGTTATCTATCTTAATCAAGTGATATATTAAACTATGTTATACACCCACTTAGTAGCTTAAGCATTAAACTTATTTAAATATATTCATATCATTAAACATACTTAATCATATATCCAGTAGCATTTATTAAGATTGCTTATTACTTATTTACTTAACTTCCATTAACATCTTCATATTATATGCTATATGCCTTAACATATCCATTATCCATAACTTAAGTATAATCATATATCATATACTCAACTTACACTTCATTTAACCAATTTCAATTTATATATCACCTATCCTTTAACTTATTAATTAAGATATCCAAAACAATCATACAAGTTGAACACTTTATAAACCATATGTCTATATATCTTATACTCCACTGTTATCTCTAATTTAGTCCATAGAAACAAATCTTATTTAAAAGCATATTATACCATTTATTTGTTAACTTATTAATCTTCTTAATAACACCATATATACTGGTCTTAATGATTATTGAAGTCTTTAATATATATCTTAAGTAAAATCATTACATATTACCTCACTTTTACTTATCTCTTAATCAACAGATTGACTTTTTAAGTACTTATATCATACTATCAATTAACCACTTCATTTTAATTTCTTGTAATCACTTAATATACTTAAACATTTAATTTTTTATGTCCCAAAACAAGATATTGTTGTATACTTCTATTTTAATCCATTTATTCTCTTAAAATCATGTCTTATGTCCAATTTATTTAACTATGCCATATGCTCATATATACATATTTTTATAAAACTTCCATTTAAACCCCAATTCAAAGTTAAATACTTAAATCATACTTTAACTTAATCATCTTCCATATTTTTTAAACCATATATACTTAAAATGAAGATTTAGCCTTAAGTCATCAAATATACTTATCTTGTCACTTAGATTTTATCATCTTCTTAACTATTAACCTTTTATTTTTATTAAGTCATTTTAGATCATGTTTTAAACTTACCATTATTTAGTAAATAACCTTCAAATGATTTGGCCAAGAGGTAAATCATAAGACATACACACCCATACAATCACTAATCACTTTACTTCATGATTTTTACATCATTAACCACTTTAACCTTCAAATTATCAATAAAATCTACCAAAACAACTTCAAAAAATTCTATAAATCCTAGAAAAAATGCACAAATCTAATGAATCTATTACTTATTCATACTCACAAAGGCTCACCTTTAATCAAACAACTAAAAACTCAACTTAAATATTCTCTTAACTTGTTTTACCCACAGATCTATTTAGAAATTTTCACTTTCACCTCCTTAAGCTTGATCTCCACCTAAAACAAGCATGTATGTACCTTAGAAAGTGAGATCAAACGTAAAATAAAGTTATTCATTAAGGAAAGGTTTCGGTCAAAAGTAAAACTCATGAATCTTCATGGTTTCTGCCATGAACTTTAAGTATCATTGAAAAGGAGTTTGGTCACTAAGAAAATGAAAGAAAACAAGGAGTATTTCAGTCAAACCTTGATACATACTCAAAGATGTTACTGGAACTTGAAAATCAAAGCCAAAGGAAGAAAAAATAACTTATAGAACTTCGGCTTCCTCAAGGAAATAACTTTGATTTTGAAGCTTGAAGGAGAAAAGCATGCGCCCTCTTTGAAAAACAAGGAGAAATGGAAGTATCTTGTATAAACCTTAAGCTATACATATGGAACTTATGATAAACATGAAGTTTGGAAGAAAAATGAAGATATGATGAAGTTTAGTTTCAGATTCTTTAAAGAATGATGGAGGAAGTGTAAGAACATCCAAGAGCTAAGTTAGAAATGAAGAAGATAAGAGGATAATGGAGAGTGTTATATGGATATGTTTCGGCCAAGGGATAAAGGAAGCATAATTGAGTGAAATTTTAGTCCAATTGCATCCTAAATGCATATGAAATGGATCCACATTTAAGGCAACCATTATATACATATAATTATATGTATATAATTTAAATTCCACCAATAATATCCTTATCTTATGTATTTTATACCATTCTTTATACATCCATAACATAATTATACTTAAAATAATATCCCTCATCTTTTTTCACTATCTTCAAATACTAATATTTTATTTCTCTCTCCATCCATTAATATAACTTCCTACACCACTAACATATTTACCAATCCCACTTTCAATAATATATATTAACTTAAAACTCCACTAACAATTCTACATGTATCAAGAATGCATCTCCTTATAAAATCAGAATGCATTCCAAGAAATTCTAATTCTACATGTATCTCCTTCTCCTTATAAAAATATAGTTGAACAAACTCAAGAATGGTTAATAACTTCTAAACAATTTACAATAACTTTTTTACAATTATGTTTCCTCTCTTTAGCAAATTTAACATACGTTCAATCCCAATATTTAGTTTATCAATTATATGCTTAATATGTCTATCATGTTTACTCTATGTTTTGTACCATGAGATGATGATATGCCTTAGGAATTCATCAGATGTGTATAATTTGGATTACTCAAATCATTATGAAAATATTCATTATTATTGACTTTATTCCCCCAAGTTCCTTTAATATTAGTAATTAGAAAACTATCATATAAGTTGTTTACATCAACTTGTAATGAACTTAATTTTTTCTACCATCATTGGACCTTCTTTTATGTGCTTTCTACAAATTATCTTATAACTTGATGTTCACATATAATTCTTAGAGCTTGTTATAATTATCAATTTGGGTATGCATCAATTTCCTTACTTCTAATCATGCTTATACATAAATATGATATGTTAAAATATATAAAAAAAAGGATACTTTCATATATAAAGTAACTTCAATTAGATAAATTATTGAATGTAAAAACTAATTATATGATATATGTATAAAAAATACATGAAATTTATGTATAATTTATATAAAATTACCTAAATGAGGTAATCTTAAAATTTTGGCTTAGCATCAAACATCTTAGTAATTTGAATCCATGCAAAACCACTAAGACCACTGAAAGTATTTTTACATTCACCATATATTTTACTAAGGTCTTCATCCTATTTTTTACATTTGATTTTTGAATAATAAGACCAAATTAAGAAATTAATGCTTGATTGATTCATATTATTAATGCCTAAGTACTCTAAGTTCCATTTAGTTAATTGATTATACGATCTTCATTTAACATAGCATTCATTAAGACATTATCCATTTTAATTATCCATACAACATTTTATTTGGATGACTTACAACAAACATTAATATAAGAAGGTGTTGTTTTCTTTGGCATTCTACATAGTCATGTTTACATTTTAAAAACACATTAATAAGAGGTTCTTTAGTCTAGTTAAAAAGCATAAACACATAAATTAATCAAATTAATGGATTCAAAGATTAGGAGTAATGATGTAAAATAACTTAGTATGGAATAGATAATTAACTAACCTAGAAACTCAAAATGTTTATGCATTTTTGTTGAAAGAGCATAAACTCACTTAATGACTGATCATAGATTTTGATTATGTAATGAAATGTTTGAAAAACATATCTTTACACTAGAAGAAAGGGTTTAAAAGGCCTTTTTGGAATAAATCCTTACTTGAAAATGACCAAGCTTTTAGTTTTTAGCTTGACATGGAATAAGTTTCATTAGGGAAGGTGGTCATTCCTAACACTTTTGGAATTGAAAATGATACCTTTCTGTATAGCTACATCATGAATGGGAGGAAAAAGGATTCCATAGTCTTAATTTTATAAGACAATTCAAGACTAACATCAAAACAACTAGACTTGTTTGAAACCTCTTTATTTGGGAAGCTTACTCATTAAACTTGCTACTTCTTCTTAAGCTTCTTGGAGTATCCAGATCCATTGCTTCATATTTACTTTTTTTTAAACATATAAAGGAACCAGGTCATAATAAGAGACTAATAAAAGATGATTCCTCTTGAAAATGCTATTGCTACTTTTTCTAATTGATTTGTTTATGAAAGGAGATCTATCCATTTTGGCCTTCATAACCTACAACACTTATACAGGGGTGCATGCATAAAGATTTTGAACTAAAAAAGAAAGAATACCATACTGGCTTCTTAGAGAAGGACAGGCCTTTTGAATGTCAATCTCTTTGATGATATATTTTTAAAAGAAGGAAAAGCATTTACTATCATTATATTAAAAAATTAGACATGATTAGGTTAGCGTCAACTAGGCTCTTTCCATTTCCTTTCATTCCTCTCCTGTATGTCACTGGCCTATTTTGGTTTCAATTCAGGAATTAGTCCATTAGAGTTCACTGCATTTATAAATATGTAAGAATAACAATTTTAGACCTATTTTGTAGAGAAGTCTTTTAATAGCTCTCCTAGTTTTCTAAAGTTGAATGAAAGTCGATATTTCCTTTCTTTTTTAGAGCTATTGGATTCTTCATCATGATTATTAGAATGAAGGGGGGTTTAGAAAAAAATGATGAAAATGGAATTGAGTATTTATCGGTGCGTTAGTCAAGCCAAACGGCATGATAAGGCCCAACCCAATCAAACTAGGTGAAGCAGCATCTCTTCCCTATTTTAGGAACATATGTTTTTAGAACAAATAAGATGCGTGTTGAGAAGCAATACAACTAAGCTAATCTATAAAGTTAGAATGTACTAGAAGAGCTTTCAAACTTATGGTGAATATTAAAGCTTGAATCATGATTGGATCAGTAAATTAGTTGATGAATATATATATCATACTTGATCATGAGCATTGTATGTAGAATGATCCTTGCTAATAAAATGTAAATTTAAGAAATATTACTCTTTGGAATGTTATGATTCCTAAGAATGAGTTTGCTTAGTTCACATAATATTTTTATTGTGTTTGTAATACCCAAGGCTGCAGAGGGTGAGGTTAAATGTCGTTGCTAAGGAGAGCATGGATAAGGAGCAGCTCTTAGAAGGCTTCTAGGTAGAGGGGTATATGAATGAACTAATCTCACACCCAAAAAAGAGGGATCCTAAGATTGTGTAGGGATGAGGCTACACAGTTAAGTAATTTTAAGATTGTACAGGTATGAGATTGTACAATCAAGGATAGCTCGAGTGATTTTGAGATTGTGCAGGTATAAGACTATATAATTAAGAATAGCTTAAGTGATTAGATAAGTATTATCTATACTAACAAGGTGCACTTACCTTTTCAGTGCTCATTTCATAAGAACTTCATAGTTAAGCGTGCTTAGCTTGGAGCAATTATAGGATAAGTGACCTCATGGAAAGTTTGCTCGAGAAGCTTGTGAGTGAGGATAAATTATGCTAAAAAGGTCTCATTGAGTGATCAATCTAGTTAAGAGGTACAATGAAAAGTATTAGTGGGTTGAGAATGTGCTATATTCATTACCTCAAATAATTCAATAGCTTGATGTAACAATAAAAATCCTTTAGGTATAACTTTTATATTCGCTAATAAATGCACTCTTCAATTAATCATTTACTTAGGTAGAAGGACTACAAACTCATTACACTTAATAGGAATCAAATTCTTATACTTGATAACCTCTTCCCTTTACAATAATTTCAAGGTTCCTTACTTAAATGATGCATTAATTTTCTCCTCCTATTTTAGCTCTTATTCTCAAATAGAAACCTAGATGTTATGTAACTATTTTTCTTTAATTGCTTAATTCTTCAATAGGAAATTATATTATTGGTTAATTCCACCACCTTAATCATGTCTCTACATAATGCTTTCCTACGTGGTGGTCTTTTCTTCTTAGACCAACTTCTTAATTCATTGATAAACATTTTGATCTTCAAATTATCCTAAATTTGTAACAAAATTCAACCTTATTCCTTATTGGCCAACCTATTATTGATTTTTAATTCATATATATATATATATATATATATATATATATATATATATATATATATAAGTTTACACACTTAATATTTCACATGTATTATTTCAATGTAAAATCCTAATGGATCTTACCATGTAGTAATTCAAATGAATTACATTCTATTGTCTCATTTAATCAATAATCTAATTCCCATATGTGACAATATTTAGTGTATTTCTAGTTCACTTAGTACTTTATCTAATGTATTCCTTATAATATGTGATAACATGCCTCTAATAACTTAATAATCATTTAATTCATTTTGCATTATTAATAGGCAATCATCAAACATGCATAAACTAATCCAAACATGGCAAATAATAATCATATATAAGCATTAGTAAATATGTTGAAATGATGGATATGGCACCCATACAGATTCTTAGGTCAAACATTTAGCAAGTAATAAGAAATTTATTATTTCTCCATTGTTCCCTGCAAAATAAATAAAACATATTTGGAAATAAAAAATTGGGATATGAGCAAAGCATCTTCTAAATACAGTGACAAAAATAAAAAACATTACAACGAGAGATGAATGTCATAAATAAGCTAATGAGCAAAGAATATATGTGATATGATAAGTATAAATGGTTTACTTGAATTTTTGCTTTAGAAATTGAAGTTTGATTTTTAGAAGCAAGGAATCAAGTTTTGACATAAATGATCACATTAATAGGATGTTTTCATCTTAAATTTCAATTAGCTTATTTTGTTTGCTATCCTTTCATTGTAATGCATGAATATTAGATGAATAGGCTTGAATACAAAGGTAGTTAGTTTTGAAATTGCATGAATTTACTTTTGTTTTTGAAAATGTTTTTTAAACTCAAAGATAGGTAAAAATTTAAATTTGGTAGAATTGATGGTGTGCATATTTTTCTTAATTTTTGCATATATTTGAGGATATAAATACCACATTTATTCTTCATTTTGTGTTTTGTTGTAGGAAATTGAAGTTAACTTGATTTTGGAAGTAAATAAAGTGAATTGACAAAAACATAGAAAAATTATATGTATAGACTCCCTTTTGATAAGCCTTGGACAAAGATAAAGACAAAGGTAGCTAGCATCTAATCTTACTTGATAAGTTGAAAAATATTAACTTTCTAAACTGAAGTTTGATCCACATTTTTGACTTTTACAAAGATATGATTAAATTCATTTCAAGATTTTGATATGGAATTAACCAATAATAGAATTTCTCTTTTTTATCCATATTATATTTATTAATTTGGTATATAAATGAAAACATGAATCCAATATAAATATTAATATTAACATTTTTCAAAGGATTCAAGTATCTTGAATTTCATTATCATGTAAAACTTTTATAAAATAAATCCAATTCTTTTTATGCTATATTTTGAGCACGTTTACGTTAAAAATGGTAATATTTAAAGTTTCAAAGATAAATTTAGAAAAAAAAAACAACGTAACATGCTTGATATTTTCGGTAACTAATCGAGGAAACAATACATACATATTGGTCCAACTTATTTTGACTATAAATAGGGGCTTTAAGTGAAACATTGAGCAAGTAAAAGAAAGCAAAGGTAAGCAATGGGAACTCGGGCTGCTTTTCTTTTGTGTTGCGTAGTAATGATTGGTGGCTTACTGAGTAGCAGCAATGCAACATATCCATCACACTACACAATGCTATTTAATAGGAGCAGTTATCCTTCTGGCTTCATTTTTGGAGCTGGCTCAGCTGCTTACCAGGTATACATGTTTATTTATTGGCAATTCTGAAAGATTGGAAAAAACAATTAACAAAATAATGAGGAGCTATATGGATTTGTCTGCATTTCATTTAGCAATTATCAGTGCTCACTTCTTATTCTTCTTCGTTTCTTCTTCTTTTAACGTATATTTTTATTGTTACTGTCTGAAGGAGCTGCCCATATTGATGGCAAGGGTCAAAGTATTTGGGACAACTTCACGAAAGGGCATCCTGGTATCTCCATCTCTATCTATTTCCGTTTCTTTGTTAAGAAACAATGGATCTGTTAATTGTTAATGATGTTGCTCAAACTTACTTTTAATTGTAAACCAATTCACCAAGAAATTTAACATTATACATTGAGAAGTCCTCCAAGCTAGAGGAAAAGAAAAGGATAGAGTTCCGTAACACTAATTACCATGCCTCCAACTCTTAATATTTATAGAAATTTTCTTATCATTGGATCTGATTCGTATGCATGGAAAAGAATTATAACAAAATTAAAAATATTAGATTAAGTTTATATTTTATTTATTTATTTATATTATATATCAAAGATATGAAGATGTAGTTTAGTTGGATGTATTTACCTATATAATTTAATCATAATTATACTACACATTTGATTTCTTTATTTGATTTCTTTATTTGATTATATAATATTAATCTAATGTTAAATATTTACATAATCATTAAAAAATTATAAAAAAGATTAATAAATATATTTAAAATATAATATATTTTTAATTACACATCATCTAAGTCATATAATATGCTTTTAAGCTTATTTATTATTGTATTGATTACATTTTATTGTATTATATTATTAATTAATTATATTATATATATTTATATTATATATATTTGATTATAATATATCAGGTTTAAATATTTTTATAAAAAATATAAAATTTTATATTATATTTTAAATTTCAAGCGCAAGTTGTTCATCTCTTGAGAGTCTACGTGCAATTTAAAAATTAAACACTATATTGTTATTAATAATTAAGTCTCGAGAAGTTGGGAACCATGATGATTCCAGAAAAACTATAATTTTTGTGATTCTCTTCTGACTTGGTAACTTCGTGATCTGGTCATATATAAATGCATTTATGAGAGGATATTGATTGTTCATTTTTTTCAAGGATGGCAAAGTGGTGATAATTCCCATGATTTGTTTTCTAATCATATGAGACGTTAACTTTAACAGGTTAACAGAACAAACGTAAATAAGCTTCGATTTTAATTTTTTAAAATATTAATTTTTAAATTGTAATTTTATTTAATGTATAGTTTATTTCAAGAATATTTCTTAGCGAATTGCAACCACATATCACGGTCGAGATCAAAATTCAGGTCGAGCTACTAAGAAGAATTTATTAAATCAAAGTTAAGCAAGTTTCTACATTTTTAAATCGTATTCAATAATAATATTTATGTAATTTAATATTTTGATGTCATCAAAATATTATTATTTTAAAATAAAACATACGAAATAAACTAGTATTTAAAGGTTGAAAAAATAATTGATAAAAAATTAATATTCTTAATTTTTAAATATTAGAGATTAATAATTTCTATTCATTTAAATATCTTTTATTTAACTTAAACATTATTATTATTCAATAAGTTAACTTTAATTTAATATTTAGATAATTAAATATTACTAATAATTAAATACTAATAAAATAATTAATAATTATTTAAAACAATTAAAAACTATTATTATAAATATTGGTTTTGGCAAAGCAAGCATTAACCTCAATGGGAGAAGGTTTCTTTCATTGAATCGGAACTTATTCTAAAATTGTCATGCAATTATTTGTAGTTATTTCAAAATGTCGTTATTCTAATGTGCATGCTAAGCTAAATTTCAGTAGTGGTCGAATATTTATGACGGTGGTTTGGCAGAGAAAATTTGGGACCACAGCACTGGAGATGTAGCTGATGACTTTTACCATCGTTACACGGTCTGTGGACGGCAATACAACCAGAGCACAGTAAAGTCATTTTCATAACTTCAATTATTAACCATATCAACTTCCCTGCAGGAAGACATTCACTTGATGAAAAAAATAGGATTTGACTCCTTCAGATTCTCCATCTCATGGTCTCGAATATTACCCAGTAAGATGGGAAGTTTATTTTCATCACAACTGTTAATTATATGGTGAAACCATATCAGTATTTGTGATACATATGCTATTCAATTGCTTGTAATTTGTTATAACAGTGTAATTTTATTTCAATATATCTATTTATGTGGCGCTTAACTTTCTTTATTTTGTGACTTTCACGTGTAGAGGGAAAGGTTAGCGGGGGAGTAAATCCGAAAGGTGTCAGATTCTACAACGATCTGATAAATGATCTTATTGCCAATGGTAAACTCATTGCCTGGTCTTTTATAGCATAATGAATGTCATTTTTTTCCTGTTAGTACGTAACTTTATCTTTCAACTATGCATTTAGGGCTAAAACCATTTGTCACATTATTCCATTGGGATCTGCCGGAAGCACTTGAAGATGAATATAATGGATTCAGGAGTTCTAAAATAGCGTAACCACACAATTCAATAATGATTTTTAAGTACAAAATTTGAATTTACATTGTCATTAAAATGCTATGTTTATGATAATAATAGGGATGATTTTCGAGATTATGCGGATTTTTGCTTCAAAACATTTGGCGATCGAGTTAAACATTGGTGCACACTGAATGAACCTTACTCATATAGCATCAATGGTTATAACGGTGGAACATTTGCGCCCGGTCGATGCTCCAAGTATATGGGAGCCTGCGCCGCTGGAGACTCGGGCGCAGAGCCCTATCTCGTAGCTCATCACTTACTTCTTGCTCATGCTAGTGCTGTTCAACTGTACAAGAAAAAATATCAGGTTGGTACATGAAAACAAGCCACTTTATTCTACTCTTACCAACTCAAAGTTACTTTAATAACTCAATTGAATTTTACTTTTATTAAAAGGTCTTTGGTCATGTTTATTGACACGAAAAATACGGGCGAAATGTCATTTTATTATATTAAAAAAAATGAGTGACCATTTTTTTCTATTGAAATAGCAAGTAAAAAACCCTTTTTAAATACAAATGTTAGATCTAAGTGAGGATTGAAATCAACTGTAGGCTACTCAGAAAGGTCAAATTGGTATAACTGTAGTGACCAACTGGTTTATACCAATGTCACCAGCATCAGAGTCTGACAAGAAAGCATCCATGAGACAGCTGGACTTCTTATTCGGTTGGTAAGTGTCGACACATTTAATAGTACATTGATTATAAAACTATACATAAAAACTTAAATCTTTTTTTTTTGTTTTTATTTCCCTAAAATAATTATGTAGGTTTGCACATCCAATTACATACGGTGATTATCCTGAAACAATGAAAGCTTACGTGGGAAACCGGTTGCCCAAGTTTACGAAAGAACAATCTGAAATGCTAAAAGGGTCTCTGGATTTCTTAGGGTTAAATTACTACACAACATACTATGTAGCAAACAATCCTGCTAAGATTACCAACCTCGGTTGGACCACTGATAGCCGGACCACTATGACCCGTGAGCTCATTGTTTTTTCTTTTTTCTAAAGATGTTTTTATTTTCTTTTTCTTTTTTGTTTTATTTTATTTTTCTCTAATATGTTAACGCCTGCAGCGCTGAAAGCTGGAGTCCCTATTGGTCCACCGGTACGGTTCAGTCTGACATTGCATCATTAGTATAGTAAAATTGATTTAAATTAAATATAGTTATTGAAATTTTTTTATAAAATTTATTATATTTATTAAATTATTAGTGTTTTATTTGTATGAAATTTAAAATATAATATTTTAAAAATATTTTATTTTTAATATTAGTGAGTTTTAATAGTTATATATTTTATAATATTTATTTTTATTAAATTTATAAATACTTAAAATCAAATAATACATTTTTAAACATCTATATGCATCAAATATATAAATTTTAAAATACATATATTTAATGAAATAACCATATTTTAAAGTTTTATAGACAAATCTAAGTTTTTTGGAGTTTTACTGAATGCAGTGTTAATTTGTGTGTTACAGACACCTTTGAATTGGCTATACATCTATCCCAAAGGAATTCACCATCTCATGCTCTACGTGAAGGATAAATACAAGAATCCACCCATTTTCATCACTGAGAATGGTAAAACCAAACGGAGAAATTGCCGACCTTTTCTTTTAAATTCTTGTTACCAAACTGACTTTTGTTCCTTTCACAGGTCTTGCTGATGCAAATAACGCATCAATATCAATTGAAGAAGCTCGTAAAGATGGTTTGAGGATAAGATACTATCACTCTCATTTGGCAAATCTCCTCCAAGCAATCAAGTAAAATAATGTCTAGCTTTTTCTTGTTCTAGTTATTATTAATATTCATCTAGAGCAATCATTGTTGTAATGAAATTACTTTATATAATTTATAGTCTATCATATTTTTGAAGACTCATTTTGAGTGGTTTATAATTTTTTTTCCTGTAAGTTACAAGACAAATTGATATAAACAAAATTTTACTTCCATATAGGGAAGGAGCAAATGTGAAGGGATACTATGCGTGGTCATTTCTGGACGATTTCGAGTGGGATGCGGGATTTACCGTCAGATTCGGCATGATTTATGTTGATTTCAAGAACAATTTGAAGAGATACATGAAATACTCGGCTTATTGGTTCAAGATGTTTCTTCTGCATTAAGCAGAATTTAATCCTTGGCTATCTCAGTCCGTTTGATCTTATGTCCAGTGTGCTTAACTTGAATAACGACCATGGTTTGCTTAATAAAGTGCAGATTATGTATCACTTGCCAGTACCTTGATATGATATCCTGAAAATCTCCTAGATATGATATTTTTATTTTTAGTTTTATTTATAAAATTATCAATAGATTTAATGGATCATTTAAAATTAACACTTAAAAATATCTATACAAAAATTATATAACAAAAAAATATATTTTATGAATAGTTTTTAAAATTATAGCATTTTAATTATCATTTTAAATTTATAATATTTTTTTAATTTATTATATTTACTTCAATTTAATTAAGTTGTAATTATAAGTTATTTGAGATTAGTTACATAGATTTATTTTCAGGCAAATTCTGTATTTAGGCTAAAAATTTTCATAAATTCCTTATTTGGTGTGAACTAAAAAGTTATTTTAGGTTTGATGCATTTCTATACTTGACCATTAGTCAAAATGGCAACAGCATCAAAAGAAGACAAAAATAGCTAATGTGGGGGAAGGACACAAATGCAGATGACACGTGTACTTGGATGCCATTTAAACCAGTAGCAAACTTGAGCAGTCCCATCAGATGTCAGGGAATCTTTGATGCCAACGCATCTACCACTATGTCATTCTACACTTCTGACTTGATCATCATTAAGACCGGTGACCAGCTTTTCCCAACCATCCAATTTAATTCTCTTCTAACTTCCTTTCCCTTCCTTCCCTTCTCCTCTTCCCCCTTTAATAGTCCCTCTCATTTTTTGTCAAAAAAGAAAAAAACATATCATTTATTTCTTCTCTAAACTCTCCTCTTCTCAAATTTTTCTACTATCTAGCAACATCAAATTCTAGCATTGTTCAAAGGCAAAGCAAAGCAACAATAACTAATTTCTTATTATTTCTCTACTCTCATCTAAATAAAATCAAGTGATATTAGTTAATTTTTTTAAAAAGAATATTATTTATTTATTATATTATAGTATACGAAGAAAATGTATTTTATGTTATGTGTGTATTATGTAGTAAGATTTAATTGGTTATTTATTATGTATTTGTTCATGATTATAATTATTTATTATTAGATGTAAGCATGATATTTATTTGTTAAGTTGTTATATTATATTTATTATGTATGTGTGGGCGAGGCTTATGACAGATGGCATCGGGCGCCCATTGTCACGCCCCTTACAGTATAACATGCTCCCATAGAATAATTAATAGTCTTCGAATAAGTGAAAACTATTAATTATCCTACAAGGAATGCATACAAATATTTTTCTTTTAAAATTTTGAAATACACATATGCTTAATAAACATCAATGCAATTATTTACTACCTTGGACTCATATACATAGTTGTATAATTACATAACTTAGGAGTACTTGACATTTTTGAAACTTTGGCATACAAATAGTCCTGCTGAGTCGATGCCTCTGGATCTGTATGCTTCTTTGTAAACTTTTAACCTAAATTTATCAAATGACAAACATTGAGTATTTCACTCAGTGATGTTATATGATAAATGCATAATAACAATATCATAAGCATACATCATGATTCAAATATCTTATCATCTATAAACATATCATGCATCAAATTCTATAGAAGACATGTTGAAGAACATCTTATGTTGATGCTTACTCAATTACTTGCTATACAATCATATAAAAATACAAAATATCTTAATCATAAGGATTCTTTACAAAAATCATCATAATATAGCATTAAAATGCTCCCTTCACTCAATAATATTGAAAACTATCTATAAACACTCAATAATAGATCAAATATTATGGAACACTATTTTGCATACTAATAACATCATCTGCCTTCCATTGAGGTTTGCAGAAAATACTTATTTCATGGTATGTAAGTCATCAATGTCATTTTAATCAATTAAATAATACAGCAACCATAACTATTCATAATCATAACCATAATCAATATAATTATTTGTAACAAGATAACACCAATGTAATATACATTAAATGAAATCATAGTAACACTTATGTATCACATTCTGCAATCATAGTGAACCTTTATCAAATACATTAAATATATGTTTCTGTATAATGCCATATTACATTCATAATGGTCTGTTATCATGGATCAATAATAATTGACAACTATATCATATAAGATCAATAATAATCATTCTCTATGCAAATCATAGCACAATTTCATCTTTGAAATGAATAGTTCACTATATGCACTTATCTCGTGCCTTTGCTTTCACTTTATGTTTACTTTTTCAACATAACATAAAATGTTATGGAAACATGAATATAAATACTATAAATAGTCATCTATGTAAAATACTATATATAAGCCATCATGTTTTTGTAAACAACGATATATGTACACTTGTAATACACTTGTAATAACATTGTCTTTCATTTCATTGTAATTGAGGAATAATGCATGAATGTGTGTATGTAATTATGCTATACATTCTCCCTCTGATTTTCCTATAACATTTCCTATCTTTTCTTTATACAATCTTGTATTAGGTCCTGTTTGTATCGATACTCATCTCCCGTAGGAGGGCATTATAATTGTATAATTCAGTGAACCCATTTTTCTTTCTATATAGGAACAAAACTGTATGATTCTATTAAGGGAATCCATCATCTCTATGACCAAGTACTCTTTCATAGTATATATCTCTATATCATTTCTATATCATTTCTCTCTTTTTCTACCTTATATCCTCTGTATGACATATCATGAATATGAATATGTATGTAAATGATTCATGACATGATGCGTATGCATTATGCTTAATGTTGTGATGAATATGGAAATTAATAAGGTATAACATAAATCTTTCACCATAAATCATTCTTCATCATCCATATCAATTGATTTATCACCATCGACATTTTATACACACTTTAAACAATAACTATATCATCATTTACAAGCTACTTAAGTTAGGGTTTAACACAAATTTCACATACCATAATAAAAATTCATTCACTTACAACATAATACCAAATTCAACAACTTAACTTCTTTATCCTATATTATTTAATCAAAATTCTTCCATTTATATACAATCATATCCAACCCTTCATCTACTCACTTCTTCATTAAATAAGCAAGAGAGCATAAAAGAAGAAGAAGAAGACATGCATAGAGCACATAAAACTCAAAAGAACCATAAAAATTGAATTCTACATATGATTTTACCTTAAAATGTTGTTTTTCCATAAGTTAGAATGCAAAGAGAAAGAGAAGAAGAAAAAATGAATATGGAATGGAGAAGAAATGAAAAAGCAACTTGAATTCCTAATTTAAATAATATTAGACTTATTTTTTTTGACTATATTAAAGAAGTAACCAATCATGTAATGACATATGGCATGCTAATATTCATTTACTTATACCAATTTAATTCCTTTTCTTTTATAATCATTTTTACATCATATTCACATAAGCATCATACATTTCATACATTACATGAATGTGCATGCATACCATACATAAATTGGTTTCTAAAATTACCCTTTTCTTTTCATGAAATGATATTTATGTCCTTAATTACTACTTAACTTATAATAAATTCTAACTTCATTTAAACTTTCATTTACATATTTTAACATATACTTTCTCATATAATAACATGTTTAACATGCCAAAACATCATATATCACATATAAATTCCATCATTAAGCTTCATGAAAAGCATTCAACATAAGCATGTTGAACTCGCATCTATAATGCATCTTATGCACATTTTCATCACTTTAACCATCTTTTCACTTTTTTTTTCATTTCTTTCTCTATAAATTCCATGTCATATGGAATTGCTTCACCTCTATATCATTTAATAATATTTTTCTCATCTTAATCATGCACAAATCATACTCTTATCTTACCTTTATACTTACTTTCACAACTTTAAACATTTTCTGTACTTCATGTATTCTCTTACCATGAAATACATCCATACATATATACTTCAACATTTAACATAAGTAATCCATGCTTGCACATCATTATAGTATGATCATAAAATACATATGCATATATGAATTTAAGGTGCATACGAGGGTGTAACAACTCCCCCTAAAAAGAATTTCAACCTGAAATTCAAACATTAAGCATTTTTTTAATAGATGAGGGTCCTAATAAACCTAATATTGAAATTTCCTTT
Organism: Dalechampia spathulata; assembly: GCA_948192965.1. Taxonomy (NCBI): domain Eukaryota; kingdom Viridiplantae; phylum Streptophyta; class Magnoliopsida; order Malpighiales; family Euphorbiaceae; genus Dalechampia; species Dalechampia spathulata. The sequence goes on from CANYBF010102638.1 coordinate 16,924, forward strand.
AGCCAAACTCACCTAATATTCTAACTTATATAATCCTTTTAAGCCTAGTTAACATTCATTACTCTTTTCATTCTTTTACAAATATATTTCCCATCGGTTATCATATGAGATTGTCTATATATGTAGCCATCCTTCTAGTGTACTATAATCCCCAATCATATTCTTTGATAAGTTCTTCTATTAATCCTAAATGACTTCTTCTAAACCAGGATGCACACCAAAATCTTTATATGTCATTATTAATATAAATATACAATATATTCACATTATCTCTTGGATGTTCATCTCTAATAATAAGTCTGTCCATAATCTACTTGTATAAGTAATAATAAACAGTCTTTATTACTCTATCAACTTCAAACCATGCCAAGTCATATTTTGAACTATATAACATTAACCTTGCAATAATATCAGCAAGTCTTCTTTATTCTACCCATTAAAATGTTGTTTGAATTCCCATCTATCTTTAATTCCCCAAGATGAAAGTATCATGAAAATTCATAAGTCTTTTATTATATTAGTCTTGTAAAAATTCATTAATTGATAAACATATGTATTTTGTTCTTCATACCCTATCGTTGCCTCTGATTTTGTAATAACATGATCAAATAGTCTTCTTATGTCTTCTTTATTTGTTTCCCGTATGCCTCTATGCTTGCCAGTCATCAGTAAAGTTCACATTAATTCCTTCTACTCTTATTCCATGCCCAAGGAACAATACTATGTTCTGAATATCATCTTGAACATTCAATCACTTGCTATCTTAAGGTTGATAATGACCATGTCTCATTTCAATTCCCATGAACTCCATAACATTTTTTTAGCCAAGTATGATAATAAGTCTTGAATAATAATTACTTGTTCTTCACTATAGTCTCGTTCCACTGCCCATAGCCAAAATACAATCATTCAAATCTCTTTTATCTAAAAAAATGTTGAAAATATGCCTTTAATCCCTTCAGTTTTGTTAAAATCATCTGGTATAGAGTTATATAAATTAATTTAGTGCCTATAATGTTTCAATTTTAACTTCATCTTCATTATTTGGTAGTAATTGCAATAATTCTTCTAAAATTTTACAATCTTTAGGTATCTTTGCCCTATTATACTATTTTTTCTTGGTATATTAATGCCATAAACCATAACTATCTTCATCCTTATAATAACACCTTCCATTTCGTAACTACTGTAACAAGATTAGCTGTACTTGATAATTCATACCTTTATAGTTGGTATTAACATATATAAAATCTTCAAAGTCATTATCTTTAATTCGTAATAAATCATGGCTAAATACATCTTGCAATTAATTCATTCCAAAATTATACCATGTTCTTCAAATAGTAATTCAATCAGACTAGGTAAAAAGCAATGCTTTATATAATAAATAAGTTGTATATATACATACAAGTATCAATAATATCTTATCCCAGTAAACCATGTATCCATATATCAAATCCCAATTTTAGGTATTTAAATCAGTTGAATAAGTAGTTACAGCATAAGTAAAAATGAGAAGTCTTAAAGTCAAAGATGTTAATATATCAAATCAAATAATACTTCCCAAACACATTATCAGTAACCTGTATATTCCTCTTCTGTCTCTCTCTATGTAATCTCTATCCAAAATTCTCTGTCTCAAAGTTTTACTGATCAAGATGCTATTTACTATTTATACCTAAAGATGTCTTGAAAGTATATCAAACACATACATGCATTTAAATTACAAATACCCATACTGTCACAAATACCATATAATTCCATAGGCTATACCAATCTTTAGTAGTGTATCTAGGTCTTCCATAATCATAATGTAAGTCAATGTATGTTCTAAGCATTTTGTACAGCATTTATTGCAAATAATACCCCATTTAATAAATAGTTATACTTACCCGAATAATTGTTCAACCAACCTCTGATTAATCTCAGCCCTATCTCTTGTTTCAAACATACCTCTTTATGGTTTATGGTTTTCCTCATCTCATTTTCACACACTTATAATCATATTAAACATGCATATGATCTATCTATGATAAAATAAATGGATTGTACCATTTAGTAGCGATGACTTAACAATACTCCTGATTATGTAACTCATCCTTTATAGACAGTAACAATTCAAACTACTATGCAATATACAAGACTGACATTATGAGCAAACCTTTGCTCTGATACCACTTTACATATCACACCCCTCATGGTGTAACATGCTCCTGTAGAATAATTAACAATATTTGAATAAGTGAAAACTATTAATTATCTTATAAGGGATGCGTAAAAATATTTTTCTTTTAAAATTTTAAAATACACATAATACTTAATAAACATCAATGCAATTATTTACTACTTTGGACACATATACATAGATGTATAATTACATAACTCAGGAGTACTTAACATTTTTAAAACTTTAGCATATAAATAATCATGCTGATTTGATGCCTCTAGATCCATATGCTTCTTTGTAAACTTTCAACCTGCGTTTATTAAATGAAAAACATTGAGAATTTTACATAGTGGTGCTATATGATAAATGCATAATAACAATATCATAAGCATACATCAGGATTCAAATATCTTATCATTTATAAGCATATCATGCATCAAATTCTATATAAGACATGTTGAAGAACATCTTATATTGATGCTTACTCAATTACTTGCTATACAATCATATAAAATACAAAATATCTCAATCATGATTATTCTTTACAAAAATCACTATAATATAGTATTAAAGTGCCCCTTTAACTCAATAACATTGAAAACTATCTGTAAAAATATCATGGAACACTATTTTGCATACTAATAACATCATTTGCCTTCCATTGAGGTTTGTAGAAAATACTTATTTCATGGTATGTACGTCATTAATGTCATTTCAATCAATTAAATAATATAGCAATAATAACTGTTTATAATCATAACCATAACCATAATCAACATAATTATCTATAATAAGATAATACCAATGTAATATACATTAAATGAAATCATAGTAACACTTTTGTATCACATTCTGCAATCATAATGAACCTTTATCAAATAGCATTAAGAACATTAACTACCTATTTCTATATAATGCCATATTATATTCATAATGGTTTGTTATCATGGATCAATAATAATTGATAATTATATCATATAAGATCAGTAATAATCATTCTTTATGCAAATCATAGCACAATTTCATCTTTGAAATGAATAGTTCATTATATACACTCATATCATGCCTTTACTTTCACTTTGCATTTACTTTTTCAACATAACATAGAATGTTATGGAAACATGAATATAAATACTATAAATAGTCATCTATGACTTCCTCTATGTAAAATACTATATTAACATTATTTTATAAATGTTAATATTGTTAATATTTTATAAATTTTATTATTGATAAATTTTATTTGTATAAATATTTGATATTATTATTATTATTATATATTATTTGTTATAAGTATTATAAGTATTATTTACTATAATTATTGTTTGTATTATTAATGGGAGAGAGAGGACTGAATGAGAGAGTTATGTTGGGAGAAAAGCATTGTCATTGGGATTGGAGATTATGATCGGGTGTAGAATAATTGGTTGCCGGTTTTTACCATGTCATTATAGTCGCCACTTATTCTAGCCGTCAAATCTAATTTCACAGGGATTTTTTTCCCTCTCAGATCAAACATGTAATTTTCCAAAGCGTTGCTTTAAATTGGGAAATTGACTAAGATTGAGACGTCTTAATGCATGCCTATAATGCCACTCCATAAATCTGGAATTTATTTTGTTATTTCCATAAACATCAAATTTTTTATTTTTTTATCTTTAATAAGAAAATTGTTTTAAAAGTCATATTTTATATCTTATTTTCAACATATTTTATTCAAAATAAATCAACTCATGATCTAGAATTCATAAAATCATTATATCATCATTTAATAGATGACCACACTATTTAACACAAAAAATTGAATGTCTATAACATGTTTTCGCATTCAACAACTTCTTCATCAAACTTTTCATATTTTATAAACTCCAAATCTACAAAAGGATAAGCATTTACAAGGACAACTACCTATGATCAACATTTATGTGGCTAATTTTCTTAATGTCATTAGCAACATTGTAACATCATTTACTTATTCAATAGGAGTAACAAATGTTTCTTCAATAACTACTTTAGAGACAATAATAATCATCTATTCAACATCAGTAATGTTTTTATCCCTCTCTTTTTTCAACCACTATAATATTTCTAGTATTAAATATAAAAAAAGTTCATTAATAAAATTTTTCATAAAAAATAAATCAAAGCAAACCAACATCCTCTTAGAACAAAAGATACAAAAAAATAAAAAAGAAATAAAAGAAACTAACATAAAAAGCATCTTAAAAATCAAATATGACTGCTTTGAAAATGTCAGTATCATAACGTTACAATAAGAGAAGAGGAAAACTAATACAATAAATATCAAAAACTAAAGAAGAAAACTAAACAAAATAATCTTCACTCCTGAGTGAACTAATGAAAGTAGCAAAACCCATTTTGATAAATAAAAATCTAAGATCCTTGAACATTAGATCGACTAACTCAAGAAATCTTATAGAAACTTGTTATTTCTCTCTTTTCTTTTGAAATTTTGATGAACAAAAATTTCACCATAATAGAAAAATAAAATAATATTAGCTGGTATATATCATTTAACTATAAATTAAACTTATTACTAGATAAAATAAAGATAAAACAGGTAAATAATATTATCGTATCATATACATACTAAAAGTGGGAAGGGGGGAGTGAAAATACAAGTCTACCCCTTCCTCTTTAATTTTAATAATTCAAAAATAAATATTACTCTGAGCGTCGATTTCTGCTGGGGCCCAGAGCGAGGCTTACGAAAGTCACAGACCGGGGACCGCACTTGGAGCGAAAGCGTAATCTTCCTAAGGGGTTCCCTTAGGGAATGATACAGACTCAAAAGAGTCACAAGGGAGTCGCCACTGGATGGTTCCGGATTGGTCCAACCGACCCATAGCATGAGTGCTAGTTAAACCCTTCAGAGATTGGGTTCGGGTGGTGGAGATCTATTCTATGAGTTTCCAAAAT
>CANYBF010102782.1:0-22050 GCA_948192965.1 Dalechampia spathulata
ACCCAGAAAAGAGGGGACCGAGTACTCAGAAGAACCCTCTTCCAAACTATAACAAGGCACCGCACACTTACGCGGTAATGACAGAGAGGTCCTGGTCAGAGGACGAAATCATCAGGAGTGTCATTCCCATTTCTGAAACCGGAACTGAGAGGGCTATCAGGCTAGCCAAGGAAGAGACTATGATCCGGGAATTCCAGGGATTTCGGACACTAAACATTGCTACTCTCACACATTCATGATTGTGTGATTGGGCTGAGAGTGCCGGTATTGCTTGTGCTACTGATGTTTGGGTTGTGTGCCGTGTGATTGGCTATATGCCGTATGCTTGGCTATATGCTGTATGGATTGGTTGCGTATGTGTCTGATGTGTTATGTGTTCCTAGCACCACTGAGATTATTCTCAGCGTTTATCATTTGATGAACGTAGGTCCGAGTTCAGAAGGTGAGCACCGGGATTAGAGGTACAGCAGCTGGTTCGTGTCGTGGACTTCTGGACGGACTCCTACGGCTTGTATATTTGTGCATAGTCCTTTGTATTTGTAGTATTTGGCAGTATACTAAATGTATTGTATAAGAATCCATGTATATCCAGGGTTTTGTATTTACTGGTTTTTATATCTTTCTGTTATTGGATTTTTATACGAGCATTAGAGTTTAAAATCCCTTGTAGTATAATTGTTGTTTTTCTGAGACGGGAAAGCAATAGTTATGCTACGGGATCATGTCGTCACCCCTCGGGTCTTGGGTCAGGGTATGACATATACATCACTTGGAAATCAAACAACATCCAAATTCATCCTAATCATATTAAATGATAATTATTATCAATTAAAATGGCATTTAATTGAAAGAAATAAGCAAAATAGAATTGATTTATAAGTGAAAACCAATTAAATAGATCATGAGAATAGAATTGGTAGACTCCAACATCATTATAAATCAATTGGAGATGAATTAACAACCAAATCAAAGCTCAATCATATCAATTATAAATCAAATCAAAATTAAAATGGCATTTAACTTGAAAACTAATTTTGAAGCCAAAATTAATCAAATTACATCAAGTATTTGACAAATTCATATCATCCATATTACTGTGAAGCTTTGAATGCTACTAAAAACTTCATTTGAATCAAAAAATCAAGCAAATTTTGAATGAAAATATAGTTTTTTGTAAAATCGGGCATTACATGCACTACATATAAGTCTAAAATTTGGTATATGTGACATATATAGGTATACATGCACCATATATTAGATTTTTAGAAAGAAGAAATCAATGATTTTAAGCAAAATCATGAATGGGGTCATGAAAATAACATACTTTTTTATTTTCAGATCATATAAAGCTATGGAAAAGCTTTGATGCTATTGTTGTATTTCAATATCTCAAGCCAAAATCAACAAATCCACAAAACCTATTCAGAAAATTGAGAAAAATGAAGAGAAGAGAAGAAGAAAAGGGTTTTCGATAACTCACCAAAGTAAATCTCTTCAAAACCTTGATTCCAAAAAAGATTTAAGGGACTTAGGAAGATTAATTAGTTTCTAATCATTTAATTAAGAGGTAATTACATGATTAATTAATTGAGTAATTAATTTAGCAAAGCTTGGCCTATTTTACTAAATTCAGGATCCTCTTTCCATAAATATATTAGTGATATTTATAGAGGCATGATAAAAGTTGCTAAAAATGTTTTGGCAATGTGGGATTTCTGAATCCTAAAGGTAACATGTGTCGCATATCTAGGTGTGTATTATATACATAGCCTAGAAACACTGAACATGCACCACATGTACCAATATGTGATTTACACATTAGAAACTCACCAAACGTGCACCCATCACTGTGGCCACATTAGGCTATGTACCCCATGTTAGGAAGACTTCTAGCATGCCAAAATGGCTAGGGAACATGTGGCGTACATTACTTCAACAAAGGAAATAGGACACTCACATTACACAATTCCACTGCAATATGCTCCATACATCAAAAAACCATGTAATATGTTTTGCCTTCCACAAGCTAAAAGTAACATGCTATACATGCTAGGAACACTGGTGGGATACTAAAACCCATGAATGCAACTTGGATTTGAAAATAAGGATCAATACCAAGTTGAATCAAAGAAAGTACAAGTATATAATGCATACGGGGTGAAAATTCAAGGTCAACACCTATTCATCTTTGCATTAGCTGTATCTCACCATTACAAGTCCCTAACCTAGAAGTTTGATGAAATTTTTTCTAAATTTCTAAATTCTCTTATAATACCAAAAACCAGTTTATGATCAATTTGATAATCCCTTTACTTAATCATTAATTCAAGTACATATAGTCCTCAATATTCAAATATTGCATCAACCTTATCAACCATATCCATATAGTTGAATAGTTGCCTAATCCTATATATAATTCAAGAATACCTTTGATGATAACATAAGTCATCACATCCACTTACTTGGTAAATAAATTCTGCAATGTATGAACCATAAATTCCAACCTTTAATGCATATAGAATTAGTATATCAATCATTAGGTTTCATGCTTTTAAATGCATAACATACAAATATAATTTTTCCTTTTCCAACTTGATGATTATCATTCAATTCGTAAAGGCATAAAAACCATATGCGACATTAATTAAATTTCATCCCATTTAAGAATCATTTTCATGTACAAGTTTGTTCATGCCATCGATCAAAGCATCCATAATTTTCAATAACTTATAACAATTATGAATCATGCATCAATTACATATAATCATGTAATAACTCCCATTAAATATAGCAAAACATGTGTGTAAAAAATCATCCTACTTGATAAGTTTATATGGTAGTGATGGCCTAACAAAAATTCATAAATTAATGGATTAAATTCATCCAATTTTATATGTGTTACTCAATAGATTAAACATAATGGCTCCTCCCATTAGTTCTAGTTTAAAGATTTATTAACATACACATTCAATAGCATACTGAAGTTAGTCATAAATATGTACACAAAAATTTCTAACTTACTAAATCTCAATAGAAATTATATCCTCTTCCTTGGTAGCCCTCTACATAAATAAGCCAAGCTCCACTTCCTTCCACCACCATTTTATCTAAACTGATCTACACAACCTGATATATGGAGACCTTCTTGAAGTTATGTCCTCTTAATTTCAATAATTTAATTTAGCTAAGGAAATCAATTAAGCGATAAAGTTTTCCATTATTATGGCTAATTATATCCCATCAAGATCATCCTATTCCCTAATTACTTAATTCATCCTAATCTTAATTCTATTAGCCAAAAATGAATGTTAATGTTAGCTATAATAATTTGTTCAATACACATATAAGAATCAAATTACTAACTCATCAAATTTAACAATTAACAACCTTTATCAATCTAACTTAATTATCACTTATTTATTCTTAATTCTTTAAATTATTAATTATTTATGTCCAAAACTATACTTGATACCAATCCCTTCTTATTCTACCTTAGCTTACACAAATTAATATTCCTCGTATTTATACCTTAGTATTCTCTACTTATATCAATATGCTTTGCTAACTATGCAAATGTTAAAACTGCATAAATCAATCTAAGATATTTATAATCATCATACTAGCATCTGAAAGTAAATGAATTTAATAGTTGTGACATAATGGATATCAAATAATTAGATAATTTATTAATCATTCTATTGAAGCATGTTTCATCAAGATGAGTATGATACATACTTCATGGAGGATGGTAAAGGCATTAACTATAACTATGATGGCTTTTCAATTGATGGTGGGAACTTATTTCCACTCTTTCCATTAATTCCTTCATCCTCAAGGGCTCAATATTATTCTAAGCTTTAGTATTCGTAACAAAGTGCTCAATCATCTTTCTCTCTTCCTTTGCAAAATTCATTACATTCCTTATAATATGTAATAACAATCATCCATTACATCTAAAAACCAATACTTAATATTTAAATTAATTTACTTTAAAGTTAAGAATACATCACACTATATTGTGCCCTCTCTTCCTCATAATGTCAACTTACCTCTATTCATATTAATAATAGCTTTCATTATATTCAAGAATGATTGGCTCAATAGTAATTATACCTAAGCATCCTCCTCACAATCCAAAATGACAAAGTTAACTAAAAAATGAACTTGTTAAATTTAACTAATACATCTTCTAGAATTCCTATAAGTATTTTTAAGCTTTAATTTAATAACTCTTCCAAAGGAAGAATATGTTGAGAACACCCTCAAACAAACCACCTATAATAATTTACTATTTCTAAAAATGATCATAACTTAATGATAAAAGTAGGTATCTTCCAATCTTTGATTGCCTTCATTTTATCTTGGTCCATACATATATGGTTCTAGTTAATGACATGGACCAAGAACTTGATTCTAGTATGCTTAAATGTATATTCCTCCTTTTTCATAACAATTTTTATCACAGCTTCTCAAGCATAAGTCATAAATGTTATTGATACTTCTCTAAGGTTGCACTATGCACTTAAATATCATCCAAGTACATGACCATAAATTTATCCAAGTATTAATAGAAAACATAATTCATTAAAATGCAAAAGGTATCTTGAGCATTTGTTAGTCCAAAAGGTATAACAAGAAATTTGAAAACAAAATATTTAGTTATGCATGTCATCTTTAGCTCATCTCTTCTTATGATCCTCACTTAGTGATAACCATATCTTAAATCAAGCTTTATGAAGTATTTTATATGGCCAAATTAATTAAATAGATCCATAATCAATGGTATCAAGTACTTATTCCTTATAGTAACTTTATTGAGTGCCTGATAGTCCCCATATAGTTATTAGCTCTCATATTGCTTTTTCTAAAAGAGAATTGAGGCACTAAAAGGAGCTTTTAACGGTCGAATGAACCCATCTTCTAACACTTCATCTAATTGCTTCATGTTCAACAAGTTCTAGTAGTTCCATCTTATATAGGGGCCTTGTCGATGGTCTTGCTCATGGAATCAATTTGATAGTATGGTTAATTGCATGTCAAGGAGTTAAAGTCTTAAGTACTTATCAAGTATGGCATCCTCAAACTTTAATACCACCTCCTTAAGTAACTTCAGGCATTCTAATTCTTGTTCTAGTTCTTTTAACATTCAAACTACCACATACATTTATTCTCCATGTTTCACCCTTTTCTTTAATTATAAAGTTAAAATTATTTTCTTTTTCATATATCAAACTTAAGATCATTGTAATAACATAGGGTTTTCTCCCATTAATGGCATGTAATTTATGAATGACACTAGCATAGATCAAATTTTCAAAAGAAAAATCATCGATAATATAAGATCAAAGTCATCTATAGGCACTATCATGAAGTCTACATTACCTGTCCAAGGACCCACCCTTCATACAACATTATAAGCTATATCTATCATCTTAACAACTTTTGAGTTTACAGCCTTCAACTTTCTTATATCCTTTTGCACTTTTAGTTTCAATCTAAGAGCTAATGCGTTAGCCAGGAAATTGTATGTTGTGTTTATACCTATCAATGATTAGATTAACTTCTCATTGATGGAAAAAAGCAATATAAATTAGCCCTCTTTCTATAAAGGTGTTGTTAGCCATACTCTATCTTTCAAGAGCTTCCAAGAATAAAAGAGCTAGAATTACTACAACTTTATTTAAATCTTCTTTTATCTAATCTCTCTTACCTTCCTCTTTTCCACTAAGAGTTACTTTATAAGGATATTCTACAACTCAACATGGGTAGCTACATAGGAAAAACTTAATGTCTTAAGACTTCCCTAAGATTTTGACTCACCTATTGTTTAAGTTCAAAACTCCAACACATTGAAATTTCTCAATGAAAAATAACTCTTTTGTTATGACTTCCTAACTATCATTAATTTCTTCTCAAACTCAAAGGTTAGTCTATTCTTATTCTCAAACTTTCCAAATCCATGATTTCACCTAATGCCCCATGTAAAGGTTTGTTCCACTTGTTCCCCATCTTTCATTAACTCCAAGGGATGAAAACTTCTGCTGCAACAAGTTATCTAAGTAACCATCGATACTTTATACAATTGTTGTAATTATAACAAGATCTTTTCACCTTCTTCCTTTGTAACTCATTCTTAGCCTAAGGTTTTAATCCCTCCAAATTGATAACCTTATATGCCTTAGTTATATATATATGATGTATCCAAGATCAATGTTAAGAAGCTTCAAACGTACTCTTGAATAAAAGTTATATATTTCAATTTAGTTAGCTTTTGTCTTGCATTATAGGTTATATTCTCATGATATAATTGAGCTTTCAATACCTTTTTGAATGAATCCTAAGTGCTAATAGTATATTTTCCCTCATGCATTAATTCCTTCTTCATCCTCCACCATAATTTTGCATCTTCACCTAAATACAAAGGTGTTAATATTAATCATTGTTCAGTTGAAATATAATTCCATGTCAAACAAGAAATTATCAACAAGTTTAGAATCTTGAGCACCATTGAATAACTTAAGATTTGGTATTTTTTTCTTCAGCCAATGCACCTCCATTGCCTGATTTAAAACTAACATCATTAGTCATTTTGTTCACTTTTTATTTTATTCCCTATACCTCCTCCCATAACATCTCAAAAGCATATTAAGCATCTTTTATCCATGCCTTGATGGTTTCTCCCATGTTCTTATTCCCCTTCACAACTTCCTTTTCCAATTTTTTGAGGTCCACTTAAGATAGTATAAACTGCATTTTTGTCTCCACCTTAGGAAGAGTATCAATTTTTATAATCAAATCTTTATGGATGGCTTTAAGCTCTATAGGTTCACCTCCAAAGGATGGTAATTTTACAAGTGAGCATTATTATAAATTTTTAAATAATTTAGCCCAGGTTACCATAGTATTAAGCCAATCAAGATTCAATGATAATGTATCATCACCAATAATTTCTCGAGATACTGTAGCTTTAAGTGAATTCATTTAGGTTTTAAGCACCTTAATGCATGCTTATCCTGCATTCTTTTCATGTCTCTTAACCAATATTATTTCTAATTCCTAAATTCATTTTTGAAGCCCCTTAATATGCACTAACTTAGAGTTCATAACTTTTATCATTCAATACTTTAGCATATATCGATTTTAGCTTTGATATCAAGTGTCGCAGGTCTATCTTAATGCCTCTAGTATACACCTATTGGTTGTCACACCTATACCTGGCATAACATGCTCCCGTAGCATAATTAATAACCTTCTAAGGAAGGACATCATTAATTACACTATAAGGGATGCATAAAAATTTTTATGATATACCATCTATTTTATTATCGTTACATATGTACCTGAGTATCTTGGCCATCTATATACATGGGTCACATCATTTATATATCACTTTATATTAACATTCATATGTATATACATCATCATACATTATCAATTATATTCATATCGAGGAGTCATAGCATTAACACATTCATACACATGTCAAAATATAACATATAAATACTACTACCAACATGAATAATGTTTAAGCTACATAACCAAAGATGTTTGAGAGTACGTTAACAAATGTCTAAGCTATTGTAGAAGTAAGATTCTACCAAATCCTATTCCTTACCGATTGATGATCGCTTAACCTTGTCCCTCACCTAATGGCCCAGTACCTGTATTCATCAAATGATAAACGCTGAGTATATAACTTGATGGTGCTATAAAATGAGTAAATAACATGAGTACGTATCATAAATAACATATTTAAGTCAAATCACCATAATCAGTAATAAGCTATAAAATTGTATCATATAGTGCTATTTTACATAACTCATTATGTCACATCCTCATGAGTGACGTGTCTGTTATATGTATAGAGGTCTGTATGCGTATGTGTTTGGCTATATGATGCTATATTGTTTGATGTATTCTTGGTATGTATGTGTGTATGTATGCATGTATATATGGATATATGAGCTTGGTTGTGATTGTGATAGTGGTACTGTCACCTTATCGGGAAGCGTGACTTCTCGGCTGGATGAAGGACAGCTATTTTGCTGAGTTTAGGCTTAGTTTAGAGTGTTTTTAGCAAGTTCTGGGAGACTTAGGGGTTCAAATGGTGCATGTTCTGATTTATAAGGTGCGGTACGGGTGTACGGATAACCGTGCTGGCGTACCGAGCAGGGGAAACGGGCAGTGTTGGTTTCCTGGCATCCGTACGGGCGTACCAAAGGGTGGTCCAGCTGTACCGTTGCTTGCAAGAAAATTTGTGCATCAGGAACTTTGGGATCGTACGGGCGTACCAAAGCTGGTACGGGCGTACGATAACTCGCAGGAAAATCAGGGCATCAGGAGTTTTAGTTTGGTATGGGCGTAAGGAATTCGGTACGGTCGTACGCGACTGAAAACACCATTTTTAAGAGGATAAACTTAGACTTTTCTTTGACTTTCTTTCACTTTCTTCTCCTTAAACCCTTTCCAAACGTCCCTAAGCCCCTGGAATCCATCTTCCTTCAGCTTATTAAGCGTATAGGAGTTTGTCAAGCAAGGCTAGAAGTTTAGAGGATTGAGTAGACGTTAGAAGTAGCTTGGTTTAGGTCAGTGCTAGTTTGTATTGGTTTGTTCTTTGCTTCTTTTATTGCTCTAAGATAAGTATGGCTTAGTAAATGGTGATTAGGAATTGGATTCCCGTATATGTTTATTGAATTGTGATATGAGTGCTTTATTTATTGAGTAAAGTGATTATTGATTGAGATTTGACAAGGTTTTCTTGTATTCTAGCATATTCATGACATATGGGATTGTGAATACCTAAACAGAGCGAGAGAAAATGAGGAAAAGACATGTTGGATCATATATTACAGGATTCCATAATGGAATTGTATATTATATTGCCTCTTATGGGAGTTGAGTCTCGAGATATAGTTTAAAATGGGGCCTAAGGGCCAGGATTACAGTTGCCCTCCTTCAGGAGTTGAGTACCGGTACATAGGGATCCAGCATTGGAGTATATTGTGCACAATACATGGAAAAGAAAAAGGGAACGAGAGAACATATCAGAAAGAGAGGAAAGGGGGCAAGCATAGTATTGCATTGTATTACCTGTTGTTGAAATTTCTTATTCCTGTTATATGTGTGTATGTTAGCTAGCACCACTGAGTTTTAGACTCAGTGTTTATCAATTGATGAACGTAGGTTCCGAGCCTACTGTAGAGGGCCCAGAACAGTGATTGCTCGTATCAGCGAAGAGGCGGATTCTGCAGCAATCCCAAATCTTGAGGTGGTCCGGGACAGCCGAGCATGCTTCTTTTTGTTAACCTGTTTATTGTAGCTTGTACGTAACTTAGAGGCAGTAGTGTTTATGTATTTGGTGGTGATTTGTACGGATAATGTAACTCGAACCTTTGTATATTTATGAATATACTTTATTACAGAGATCTGTTCATTCAATTGAATGTATGATGCTATCCAAGGTTGTTTTTAGTTTATTGTACGATTACATCACCATATTGTATGTTGTCCCCATACGATGTCTTTTTATACTTGTACAGGTATCCCTGGTAGTGTATACAGCGGTTTTCTGTATGGGAGATCGTTGTATATGCTACGGGAGCATGTTACCCTAGGTATGGGCTGGGTGTGACACATTAGCTATTATAAGCAACGTATAAGGTATACAGTATTATTCATAAGTTATTATTCATCAAGTACTATTCATACATTACTACTCATTGAGTACTATTCATACATTACTATTCAGCATAACATTTCCTGTATCAAATGTAGTATAGGAACATCATGAAGGACATGTGAGTAGAATTTATATGTGTACCTTCACTATACTTTCATCATCATCCAACCATGTATCATGATTGTATGTGAATGATGAAATGACTTTGAGAATGCAATCATGCTTTACACTCTCCCTCTGACATTATTAATACATATAAATAATTATGCGTAATTCATACTGGGTCTCATATTATACCAGTACCGTTCCTCATAGGGACCCGATTCCTTTTGGAACCAAACATTATCATATAGCTTTTTAAGCCTGGCTTATAGCCTATCATCATATAGTATGACTCAAAGAGCCCAGCCTCTAGCCTAATAGTATATCATATATGACCCAGTACACGTAATATGGCATATAGCCTGGCCTTTGGCCCATTAGTGTAATTATCGTATCATTTCCACCTTATATCATTACCATGATATGCCATTAGTATGCATGATTCATTGTATGATTGTATGTCGTATAATGTCTTTATCCATCCATACACTTTCCATGTGTACCATAAGCAATTCAATGTAAAAATGCCATTTAAGACCATGAGATAGGTCAAGAGAGGCAAAGTATAAACCTATCACCAAGTTACCCCTATCAAGTAAGGGAGTGGAAGTATTTGCCTTGTTGTCTAGACCTGTAACATTTCCATTCCATGTCTATTAAGTATAACCATTCATATTTCCAATCATTTACCATTCAAAGATATTCATATTTAAGCATATATATAATATCATTAAACTTTCATCCATAATGAATATTGAAGCACCATTCCATTTCATAGCATTCCTTATCTTACATTCAAGGCATAATTACATACACAATTCATATATATATGTATTAACATATAAATAATATATATTTGGTACGTATTCATATGGTTTAGCTTGATTTATGCAAGTATGTAACATTAATCCTAAATCATGTCTTAAGTGTTTGTTATTAAGTATAACATTGAGTTCTAACACTTAAGTAATCATTGTATCAAGTTTAAATGTCTTAAGGTTCACTATCTAGGTGATCGAATAATTTAAACATAAGTACTATTCATATGGTCAATTGTATTATTCATATGGTCATTTTTATTTTGAATGTACCTAGAGTTTTTATGCTATTTTGATATGAAATGGAATGTGTTAATATCTTATCAATACACTATGGTATGCATTTTAAGTTGAAGCATATTCTGCCTTCTCAGAACATTTCTCATTGTGCAAGCCTTTTAACTAAGTAAATGACCTCCAAATTGAGTGATTCTTAAACCATTAGAAACTAGACTCAAAAATATTTCTAATGATATATTATACAAAAATTTAAAACTCCATTAAGAGGGTAAAAATTCAAAAGGCTGAAAGCCTTAGTAGTCTATGTAATGTTATTTGAATTTTATGCATACTTAAAGCATAAAAATGGCATGAATTTTTTGACCATGCAAATGGATTCAAAATTTTGCAAGATTGGTACCATTGGAAACTAGATTTAAATATATTTCCAACAGTATATTATCAGTTCCGTAACTCAAATGATAAGGGAGTCAAAAAGCAATTACCGTAAACCCCTAACTCTTACCTTATGTAGTTTGGTTTCGGTAACTTTTGTACATGACACTTGCATGCCTTTCTTACCATACTTAATGACCTTAAAATCTTGCTAAATTACATATACACATACCTTAACATGTTATTAACATTATCAAATCAAAATTCTGAATGTTCATGCATTCAAATGCCTCATTAGGTAGCTTTAATCACAAACACATGCATGCTGCCCCTTAAGTGACAAAATTTGCATAACTTTTACAATTGCATTCCTATTGCCTTCAAACTTTGTTTTCTTCATTCTAACATTATAATTCATCATTTCTATACATAATTAGATGATTTAAGTGTATAAACTGAATTATGGCAGTCAATTTACCCAAGTTCAAAATTTAGGCAGCAAGTATTTTATCTACCCTTTTTCAACTTCTATTACACTTTTCATGCATAATTCTTCATCTTCTTCATAAATAAGTATGCCAAACACCTTACATAAATTTATTACAACATGATAAGGGTTATACACACATAGGTTATCTAGGGTTTTGATATTCATACATTCCATACATAAAACTTATCAAAATCATATCAAACATGCTAAATTAAGTGCGTTCTTCAACATTCCATCATCAATTTCACTCTCCATGCATAATGTTCTTATAACTCACCAACCGAAACACCCATCCTTCAAGAACATAAACTCTAAAAATTCCAAGAAGCAATAAAGACATATACAAGAAGAACTGGGTAAAAACAAGCTTAAAAACATAAATTTCATCAAAAATTACCTTAAAAGTGTATAAAATTGAATTGAAAAATGGGAAAGAGAGGAAGGAGGAGGGGATTTCAACTTTTTAAAAGGAAGAAGGTGAAATTCTCTTCTTAATTCTTTTATTTATCTTTTTAATTAAATAAATTTTAAGTATGGTTATAAAAGAGTCCAATGAGAGCTCGATACTTATCAAATTCCTATTGATTCCTTCCTTTAATTATCTCTTTTCCATTTAATAAAATGTTTTTCCTTAATAAATTATATTATACATTTCATACATACATAACACATATCTAACATCATACATACATATTTCTAGTTTCCAAAAATACCTCTCTTTAAGTGAAATTACTAAAATACCCCTTACTTTCGACTTAACTTATTTTTAATTCTAACTTCATTTTTACTTCCTAATATACATTCTAACCTCTACTTTCATATAGAATATCATATTTAACATATCTAATCATCTCATTTCACTTATAAATTCCATTCTAAGGCATCATTAGGACCACCTTTCATTAACATTCATAATACACTTCTTAAAGCATGAATACTCTATTTTCATCACTTTAACTATTCTTTTACTTTTTTTCACTTTAAATTCTATATCTTATGAAATTCCATTCATTTATATAATACTCATAAACATATATAGAATATCAAAGCATGTACTAATCATAACCCAATCATGCTTTTCATGCACCATTCATTCTCATGCATAAAATGCAAACTTGTAAAGATGCTAATAATGCGGATATGACATTGGTGCTTATCTTAGGACACCTCTTCAACAAGCCAACCGAGTAATTTTACTTGAAACATGTAACAAAAGAGAGGTTTAGCTTTCAAATCCGGATCAACAAGCTATTCATAGCATATACAACCAAGCATAGCACAATCACAAACATCATATGGGAAGATAGCGATAATAATAAAGCACAATAAAAGCATCATACGAGAAAGACATAATTAAATCATAATGACATGTAATGATTGAAGAGAACATGATTATTGATAGCATTACAAAGATTCAATCATCATCCTCAAAGTGTAGCCAGGGGAAATCCTACATAAACTCACACATAAAATGAACATTAGTTATAACTAGTCACTCCTCCTAAGAAAGCTTAAAATTATAGTTGAATTTAATAATATAAGACATCAAAGTATTTTACTAATCATCCCAAAATTATAAAAATAAATAAATAAATATATGAAATATTTATTTTACTCTTTAAGTGCAAAAAGTTCAATCCGCTAACATGGGAACCTTGACCCATCCAATTTTCTTAATATAAAATATCTCATCTCCAAAGGATTTTTTTTTTTAACTATTCTTGTCCTGAATTTGATTTTAGGATCGGATTAGGATGTCAATCATTCTATCTCAACCCAAAAAAACACGCTCATCCCTCCCCATCCCAAAATCATATATCCAAAAATATGTAATATATTTATTACTTTTTTATTTCTATGATAATTCTTTTAGTTATATATCATATTAGATTTGATTTGTCAAAATTATCATAACTATTTAACATTTTAAAATATTTTGATCATAATTTGAAATTTAAATTTTTCTATTTGGGTGTAAATATCTTTTTTTTTTTTGCTAGTTTTTTCATTCTAATGCTAATCTAATTTGAATTAAATAGTATATAATAGGTAAGTTTCATGAAATTTTACAAGTGTGGCCAAAAAACATTATAATAGTTTTGATTTCATTTTTATCATAGAAATAAAAAAAGAAATATGTATGAATAAAAAATATAAATAAATAAATAAAATATCATAGAAATTATCTCATTATGTTTCCTTCAATATCATCATATAGGACTGAGACCTAAAAAAATGAGATAAGATTGAAATTTAAATTAAATGAAATGGAAATTTATTGATTTCAATTATCATAATCACATATGATTATTAATTTAGACGAGTATTTTCTTTTTTAAAAACATATATATATTCATAGCCATCTTTACGACATCTTAACCATTTTAATTTTATATTATATTATATTATATTATTGGTATTTGAAAAAAGGTGAAGCCTCCCGTGACAAAATTTAACATTTGATTCAACGTCAATAAAATAACATTTTAGGCAGCGTATTCTGCATATGCTACAGCTAAAAGTGAAGTAATTTCTGATGAGAATCTAATAAATCTCAATGTCTCACTCACTTGAACCAAAGAGAACAACAAGACTATGACCAGCATGTGATAAAGCCATGCCCTTCTCCTAGTGCCTTCTTGTTTTGGATTCACTCTTAGAAACCGGTGTCCCTGAGAGCTTGTTAACCTCGTACAGCAGTCCCGCCGAGAACAGGAAACTGCAGCATATACAACATTCTCAAAATATGGTCATCAACAGTTATGATTGATCGCACAAAACAAAACAGTGATGCAATTTAAACACGAAGTCCGGCATAAATTAATGACATTTCACTCCAGAATCCTGCACCCAAATTTCTCAGATTTTTATACTATTAACAGATTAGCATTAGCACCATTCATGTCTAAAATAATATGCCAAGTTGCTGATTAAGCCAGTTCAGAAATATGGATGGACTAAACAGTACACTACAGTAGCACTTCCTTCCATGTTTCAGCTCATTTACTTTATGGAACTATCACTGGCATAATCAGTAGTATCCACTAAAACGCCAGTGCGCAGGAAAGAAAGCAACATTGTAAATTGACTCATATTTCGAGGTCAACCCAACAGGTTCTCCTAAAAAATGATCACTGTTTAGTGGGCTGCACTAAGTTGTTCTATCCAGTATGTTCTAATCAATATGCATGATTAAGCTCAATACAGCAATATTACCATGTAGTGATGCAAACTCGATGAACAGTGCCAGCTGCTATTAGAGCTACAGCTTCTGCTAGTACAACTGCAAAAGGAGAGCAAAGAAAATATAAGAGAATAAACACAGAAATCAAGCAGTTCAACAATTACTGCTACTCAAGCAGGTGAATCTCATTGGTGATTGAGAAAGAAAGAACTCAGACGTCCAAATGACTTGAGTGTTCAAACTACTATCCAAAGCCAATCTTGTACAAGTTCAAAAAGCTATAGAAAATGCACACAGAATGATTGACAGGAACAACCATATCATCTTAATTCCAGGTCCCCAACCCCACTCGTGTCGGTCCCTCCAAATATATGCAATGCCACTATCCAATGTGAAGAAAAAAGTGAATTAACTGTAAGTTTTATGGACTATAGGTACTTGAACACTAATTTCCAGTTGCTTAACTGCTGTATCAAGAAAAATTGCTTAGCTTTTTATTTTTCGTCTGTCCTTGATCAAGATGAGCTCAAAAGGATCCATGTGGTAACACAAGCAACAAATAAAGTAGCCCCTTTGAACTTAATTGCAAGAAGCTAGAATAAATGAAGAAAATATCAGTGAATGCAAGCCAATCACATGCATTACAGTTTGCAGTTAACTGTAAGTCACGAACTGGCTAGTAAAATCAACATTAGAAGTGCATGTTGTAGAGACGTTGGGACATGGACACAAGCATGGATATAAACTGCTTTTGAAAAATCATAAGTAGGATTACTGACAGTGACATAAAACATGCGTATTAAAAGTTTATAATGGACATCATGTCATCAAATAGGATAATCGCTAAAAGTTAGTTACTAATTCAGGCACTGAAAACAGGACATGCGAAACAAGACCACTACCTGTCTCACATAGGTTGCAGAAATGAAAGATGTATTGGATGTTGTATTAAAGAAAGTGGAAAACTTTTAGACTTATCAACCAAAATCGAATGAAAAAATAACAAAGGCAAGAAAAAAGCATAGACAGATTGCACTCGCCTGCGCCCCATCCAGTTTTCATGCCACATGTTTCCTGGAAATTACCGATAAACTGCAAAACAGCAACCAAGTAGAGATGTATCAACATTTGATTTATTTTATAAAGCCCATCACTCTCTGCAGAAGCAAAGCACAAGACTATTTTGTTGTTATAGAAACACAAAGTGAGAAGAAAATTTTATTCAAAGAATCAATGCAACAACCAGGAAGAAACACATCAACAGTTTGAAAGCTTGCAACAAATTACAGGTTAGCATAAACATAGAACCATGTAGGATTAAGCTGAATTGATAAAATAAAAAAAAGAAAACAAACAATATAATGCTGCCACTATCACAAACAAAAGAAAGAATGACAAGAAAAATTTTTGGGAGGCCAATATGGTAAATGTCATGCCAATTCTGAAAATGTCATTTAAGAAGATGTAGAATGAAAAAGTAAAAGAAAGGCTCATCTGGTGCACAAGGTGCATCCAATCATTGTAAGTTAGGGGATAAGTGCATTAGTATGCCGCCTGCCCTGGCATTTTCTGCAAAGAGGCTCCTCTCGTAAGTCAAACTAATGACCTACACATGGCTAAAGAACAATTTTAACAGGTTGCCTTAGGCTCACCTTCAAAGATATAACATGTCTAGGGATGGCTGTGGGGGAAATCGGGGAAAAATAATCACCTTATAGAACAAATTTGTATTGCCACATAAGCAACATTTGTTTTTTTTCCCCATGACTGAAATTTTTCTTTCCCATGCATCAAATTTTTTTCATTTAATCATTTGGCTCATGGCATAGTCACGTTTACAAATTATTTGATAATTTATGTTTAAAGTTAACTGTTACAATCAGCTATCTCAAAGTAAGAATTAAATTAAAAATTTATCTAGCTTAATCACATAATTCATAGACGTGTATACATATGAGCTTAGATACATTGCTCCTACCGGCTAACTTTCCGGATCCATCCATACGCATGAGAAGGGAACTAATTACATATGGACATTTGGGGAGGAAATGGAGAATTTTTCTTTCCTAAAAAATAGAAGAAATAAATAAGAGTTAAAGTAAATAACAAAAAGAAAGGGGTTGGCAATTGGGAACTCACGGTAAGCAAAACGAGAAATAGAAGAGAGCTAATGAAGCCGCCCAAAATGGTAAATAACTCCGTGGAAGCTAACTTCCCTCGGTACATCTGTTCAAGTGAAAGAATAACTACGAACATCAGACCTGAATATGCCATTGAACTTCCAGGACCTGCCATGATCTGCAAGCTGCATAACCATCAACAACAAAACAAAAAGGAACTATAAGCGAAAATCAATCAGATGCATGGATGATGATCAGTATAATTAAATCGGTAAGAGTAGCACAATTTTACAGATTATAGTTAGAATAATTGCAATTAATGTGAGAATCAAAGGCAGAAATCGAATTATTCGTTTTAGATAAAGAAGGAAATCAAGGATTATGTCGATGATAGGAATCAAATCAAGCATTTGAAAATCAACAAAGGGGCGTCGAGATCAAGAATGCAGATGGAAATTGAGAGAAAGTAACAAACTAGTGAATGGAAACACACAATGGAGGAGTTTGCTGAGTCAGATCTTCCCAAAGTAGTTTCTGCGTTTAGGTTGTGGTCCTTAAAATGGGATGTTAATTTTAAGGGGTCTCAACGACGTCGTACTGTTGAGATTGCTACGGATTTTATGGGAGTAAATACTATTTTCCAAAAATCTAAATATTATTTTATATACCATCCTTTTTAATTATATTGATTGAATAAATTTCCTAAAATTATTTTTAACAATTGTTTTAATTACTAGGAATAAAAGCAAGACTATGGTTTTTGGAAATTAAAAGGAAAGAAGGCTATTGTTTCAAATAAAGGAAATATTATTATTATTATTAAAGATTGTGAATTATACAATTTTTTTATAATAAAAACCAGAAGGAGAATGTTGTTGATTGAATTAAGCAAATTGAAACCAAGTTGGATTTTGGAAAGAAATTCAAGTATAGCGTCAAGAATACATGTTTAGGGAATAATTTGCACGAGAATTTATGCGAGTATTAGACATTCTTGAATGAAAGGAGGATGTTATTCTTATCATAGATATTTCTAAAGGTGGATGTTGACAAGAGGATTGAGATATATACAAATAAAGGGTTTTAATAGCGGCACCAAATGCCTATTTTCGTTGCATTAAGGTTTCACATATTTTACCGGCAGAAGGCGTTAATACCTCTCCCACCTAGGTTCACGCCTAGCTGTCCTGGAAAGGATGAAACTTGAATTGATGCAAAGGCAAAGTGACAAATGAAGGATAAACAAGTTGCCTTTGTTGGTGAATAATGACCTTCGATTTCGCCATCAAAAACTTCATATCATATCTGAGTTGATGTCTGATCATTTGCTTCTACGTCATACAAGGCTGCTTCGGGTTCGAACCCTCTCTATGATCATTTGCCTGCCTGACAAATCTTCTTCATAAACAACAACCTGCTTTGACAAACATTCAGCATCATCATCATTGAGTCAAACTATATTTCAACTACTAACTATCATCTTTTTATTTATAACAACTCAGCCTTTTCATCTCTCACATACTTAATAAAAACAAAACAAGATTAATAATATAAATTAAATTTCAAACTATCTATTTGTACATTTGAAAATATATATATATATATTTGCGAATCAAGTTTTAGAATTCTTAATACAATTTAGTGATTTTATTACGAGTAAATAAATTTATATAGATTTTTACTTTATAAATATATAAATTATGTAGCTAACACAAAATTAGTTGGCAAACTCGTGAAACAAGCTTTCCAATTTTGAAATTGACTTCATTGAATGAGTTAAACCAAATTTCTTACTGAGCTGAATTTTGCTCATAGATTGCTCAGGCTCATTTGTAGCCTTGGACAATGCAACTATTGCAAAGCATAACAAATCAGCAAATTGAATTTTCTTAGCAACTAACAGATTACTACAAACCTGAGATTCTGTTTGAGTTTCGCTGAAACCATCAGACCGTACTTTGTTTACCTCTCCAGTAGGATCAGATAACTCGTCTCTTCTCCCAGTTCTAAAAAACATACATCATTTACGTGGAAGATAGCAATATTCACGCTAACTTGCATTTGAACAATGGAAATTTACGAGTAGTGGACATCAACTAACCAATCATTTGAGCAAATAAGATTCAACTGGCAAAAATAAATGCTACCTATTTAACCAGTGGTTAGGTAATCCAACGACAGCGGGAGACCCTCCATGATCTTCACCAAGCATTGGATCAGATGGATAAAGCTATTATGTCGTCATGGTTTAAACAGAAAAGTAAATATTGCATGTGAAAATAAATTAACAAGAGGAAGGATACATTTTTATCACATTTACTCTTTTCCGGAGACTTCTGATCATGAATCTACAATTAAATAAAAAGATGTTATTAGTCTATAAAATAAATATTAGAAATGCAAATGAAGAATCATCTATAATTTAACCTTGCTAGTCTGCTCTAACAAGTCCTCAATAGCAGCAGCAACATCAGGAACTCCACTTGGCGATCCTCTCTTACCCTTCGAATTTTTGCCTCCATTGGAATTTATATTACGTATAGGATCATCTTTATGAATTTTAGGTTTCCCTTGTCGATCATTGTTTTCCAAAAGCCTTGCCTTCTTAGAAAAATTAACAGATTTCTGGGAGACTTCCCCTAAGCTACCAATTCCGCTATTGCCAGTTTGAGTCTTAGCGGTTTTAACACCTTGAGATTGGCTTATAAACTGAGATGAATTTTCTCCAGAGAACATTCGAGCAGCTTGAGTAGGAAACTGGCTTACAGTGCACAATCCTGCTTCTTGGTCTTGACTGGTAATTTGTTTTGGCTGAAATCCATCCAGTGGAACTACTTCATTCTGCAAACGGTGCAGATTGCATCCCGTATTTTGAGAGGTCAAAATTAACGACCACGTGCATCAAAATACCCATAAAGGAAATTAGTAAAAACATACCTGCCTAACACACTCATAAATCCATTCCGATGTTATTGTGCATATGCCCCATTTACAAGCAGCCTCATATTTGGGTCCATCAGTAAACTTGCATGATAGATGGGTGACCTTTCTAGTAAGTTTCTCAACAAACTTCGCTCCAAGAACAAAGCATAAGTTCCTTAATAGTAACCTATCCTTCTCTTCATACTGTGAAACGCAAAACCGGAAGCTTTCAAAACCGGGCAAGGGAATCTGGCAAGGTAGCGGGGAATATATAATATGGCCACCAACATCCAGCAAGCTTCCGTCCTTCAGAACCAGCAGGAATAACATTTATTAGCTTTTTAATGAAGTGAACTGGTCGATATCTAAGCATGCAAATAAACCATTCAACACCAATTATGCATGAAAAGAGGCAACCAAGTTGAAGATCCGACACAAACATAAAACTGCTTATAGGCAAACTTGAACTACAACCTGAAGCTCCTAGAAACCTTCTTTACATGCATAGTTCATAAGAAAGGTCCATAAAGTGGAATATCAGATCAGAAGCGTACGCTGAAAAAGGCATTACGCGCCACAAAAAAGTTTCAAATGCCAACAATATCTTTTAAACCATGATCTTTCACCTCTCAAAATCAAGTGAAAAAATTGTATAAACCATAAATTAATTTTCATTTCATAATTTTGCAGGAAAAAGGCCAAAAATATCAAGATGCATCTCTTTATCCTGCCATTTTAGAAAACTTGCATAGCATAATATAAAGTTCTATTCAACGATACCCATGCCAGAAAGGAGAGATACCCAAAAGTGCCATTTAAAAAATTGATAAAAGATACCTCTAAACAAGACCGCACCCAATGACTAGACACATACGTAGTTTGGGAACCTCCCACAGATCTTGGCATCGTGCCATGGCATTCAATGGTGAAGTGAACATTCTCTTTTGCATGATCTTCCACCATCTGACCTCCCCCTTGACTAACCCACTGAACAATTTCAGCTTTCTGACAAGAAAATCCAAGATAACAATTCAATATAGTTGGGGAATGCTACATAAGGATTTTTTTTTTTTAAAAAAAAAAAGAAAACAGAATGCTTAAACCCAGTAAAGTAACCACTTAAAGCTAAAAAGTGCAAGAAAATAGTTGTTCAATGCTTCAGAGCATGTCTCAGTGTCCTGTCCTTCACCCAACTCTTGATGTGGAAGTCACATTTTAAACAACTTACCCTATCAGCAGGAAAGGAATTTGAAAAGCAAAATGCTTTCCCGTTAAAAACAGCTGACAGCTTCTGGTTTTGACTGCCGGAATTATGTTGGGTATTCTTTCCCCTCCCTTTTGGATCTTTAACAATGGAAAATATGTTCTGTTGGGACTGCACAGTAGTTGCATCTAAAGATATGCTTCCATTCATGTTAACTTCTGGTCTCTCTTCTCTGACAGCGTCCAATGATGATGTCATCCCTTTGCCAAAGCTTGCACTCCCCAGCAACTGATCAGAATGAATGCTTGAAAAGGCACTGGATACTTTACCTTGATTCACACCACTCATACCAACTACAGCTTTAACCGATCTCACAGAATCTATGTAATCAGGACAGAGAATTAGAAAATAGTTCATGGGTCAAAAAAAATCCTAGTTAATGTATATAGGAATAATCAAAACAATGAAACATGTAAGATGTTGTAGATTAGATTTCTTATCTTATAGATTAGATTTCTTATCTTTTCTAGATTTTCTTGCCATACCTCCTACGTGTATAAATATATGACTAATGAATGGAATAAACATAATTATCATTCTCTACTTCTGATAACATGGTATCAGAGCGCTGGCTTCTATTTTTCTAGTCCCTTCTTTGAGCTGCTGCTGCAGCTGTTTTTTTAGTCTTCCTCTTTGAGCTGCCGAGAGTGCAGCTGTCCCTAAAATTGCTTGGAGGCACCCATGTGAGTGTGCTCCGATTGTCACCTCCTGGCATCAAGGATCCGGTGATCCAAGACCGGCAATTACCCAGAATCCGGTGGTCAGCAGGGCAGCGCGTGAGGCTCACGCGCCGGTTCAAATTCCTGCTTCTCTTCACGCGCCGGCGGTTTTCATCTCACAGCTCACCTTAGGAGCT
>CANYBF010102885.1:0-57638 GCA_948192965.1 Dalechampia spathulata
TGACAACTGTTCGGGTAGTTCTGGCAATGTGTGCTACATTTGACTTACATCTGGAACAGCTAGATGTGAAGACAGCTTTTCTTCATGGAGATCTTGAAGAAGAAATTTATATGCTCCAGCCAGAAGGTTTTGAAGAAAAAGGAAAGCAGAACTTGGTTTACAGGTTGAATAAATCTCTATACGGTTTAAAACAGGCGCCAAGGTGTTAGTATAAGAGATTTGATTCCTTCATCATGAGCCTTGGATACAACTGACTGAATTCAGTCCCTTGTGCATATTTCAAGAGGTTTGGTTATGATTTCATCATCTTGCTGTTGTATGTTGATGACATGTTGGTAGCAGGTCCCAACAAATATCATATTGAAGAATTGAAGGCACAATTGGCTAGGGAATTTGAAATGAAGGACTTGGGACCAGCAAATAAGATTCTAGGGATACAAATTCACCAAGACAGAAGCAACAGGAAAATTTGGCTTTCTCAGAAAAATTATTTAAAGAAGGTTTTGCGACGCTTCAACATGCAAGACTCTAAGCCAATTTCTACCTCACTTCCTGTTAGTTTAAAGTTATCCTCCAATATGTGTCTTAGCAATGAAGAAGGAAGGATGGAAATGTCTTGAGTATCGTATGCATCAGCAGTGGGGAGTTTAATGTTCGCGATGATTTGTACACGACCAGAAATTGCACATGCAGTGGAAGTAATAAGTCGGTATATGGCGAATCCTGGCAGAGAGCATTGGAATGCAATGAAGAGGATCCTGAGATACATTAAGGGGATCAGACTTTATTGTCAGATGATATATTGACTAAGATTATGCAGGTGATCTTGATAGAAGCAAATCCACAATAGGGTATGTGTTCACACTTACTGGTGGAGCTGTAAGCTGGGTATCAAAATTGCAGTCAGTTGTGGCAACTTCAACAACAGAAGCAGAATATGTAACAGCTACACAAGCTAGTAAAGAAGTAGTATGGTTGAAAATGATAATGGAGGAACTCGGGCACGAACAAGAAAAGATGGTTTTGTTTTGTGACAATCAGAGTGCCTTGCATCTTGCAAGGAATCCAGCTTTTCATTCTAAGTTAAAGTACATACGAGTCGAATATCACTTCGTTCGTGAGAAAGTGGAAGAGGGCACGGTGAATATGCAGAAAATTCATACTAAAGACAACCTGGCAGACTTTATGACAAAGGCAATTAACACTGACAAGTTTGTGTGGTGTCGATCCTCTAGTGGCCTAACAGAAACATAAGCAGCATAGAAAGACAAGGTCGAAAGAATGGTGTGAAGATCTGATTAATTCTCAATCAAATCTTCAAGTGGGAGATTGTCAAAGTAAAAGAGGTGGGCGTCGTCACTTTTTGACAAAGAAAAAATATATATGGTAGACGCTGCAATTTTTGATTTAAAATATAAAAAAAAGTCAGCAATTGTAGCTGGGTATGCGGTTTATACGTGTACCCTCTGCCTATAAATAGGCAGAGGAAGACATAAGCAAAAGCATCCCAAATCCCACAAATCCCAGATCCCACAAAAATCCCACGAGAGAAGAAAGGGAGGAAAGAAAAATATATATATTTGAGAGTTTATTTTTGATTCATTTTGTAACTTCAAATTATTTTCTTTTTAATAAAATTTTTCGATCATTTGTCCGTGGTTTTTACCCTAAATTGTTTAGGGATTTTTTACGTAAATCTGTGTATTTAATATTTTATTTTCTCAAATTTTAATTATGATCTTACTTTATTCGATCCGTATTTTTCAACAATTTTGTGGATGGGTTGACATTATTGTCTGCGCAAATACATTTTAAATTATTTTGAATAATCATTTTTTTAGAAAAATTACTTTCAGAAGGGACAAAAGGAGTGGGGCCTGCACACCCACTCCAACAATCCTGCATGTGCTAAGCCGAGCCTTATTTGAGCCAATCCTGCTCCAGTCAGCTCACAGCCTGTCTGCTTATTTCAGCCCACGGTCATCGGCAGTCCAAACAACCTTCCAACCTTCCAACCTTCTTCCACCCCACCCCAACTCATGGCTATTGGGTGCTATCAAAAATCATGAGAGAACATCCCACTAGTGAATACCTTCTCCTCTTTATATGAATTTTAATAGCAGAGTTCTCAAATTCCAACTTAATTGCCTCATCTGGACAAGTAAGGCCCATGCCCTGATTTTGGGCCTTTTGGGTGCCCAATGAACACCCCAATCCCTAAAATGCAACCCTAGTTTGGATAAATAGTAATTTGTTGGATATCGAATTTCAAAAAATAATTATTGATAAATATTATAAATATATTAATTTTTTATAATTTATCATATTAGATTAAATATTAAATTTATATTTTAAAATTATTCTTACTAATTCAAAAATTCCATTTTTAAAAAATAAAATTTAAAATAAAAAATTATTAATATATTAATCTTTCACTATTTATCATATTAAATGAAATATTAAATTTATATTCCGAATTACCCTCAAAAATTCAAAATTTTCACTTTTAAAAAATAAAATATAAAATAAAAAAATTCAAGATTATTATTCATCGATCATTATTAATCATAACAAAAAATCTAAACATAAAATAAAAAAAATCATCAAATTCATATAAAACACTCAAAATTATATAACCAAACTAATAAATAATACATCTTTAATTTAAAAAATTTATTAATTGTTTTGATAACTTTTTATTATTAATTTTTTAAAAACATAAGTATAAAATTGGATAAATATAACATATATATAGTATATCTCGATTGATAGAAATGATAGATATTTATCTAGCTTATTATATATATATTATACAAAAATATCTATCATATATATTATATGATAAATGTAATAATTATTTATCTACTGCATGATATATATAATAGATAAATATCTACAACATTATTAGATAAACATATTTATTATATCTATAATAAAAAAAACTTAACATATAAACCTATTTATCATATATAATCACATGGTAGATATAGTAGATAAATTTATTTATCACATAGGATGAAAAATTATATCTATTATATAATTCAAAATTTTTATATGAAAAAATATTTAAAATTTTTATGAATATTTTTTAAAAATATAAAATATAAAAAATTTGTATTTTTTTCTTTTATTATTTGAAAGTGATAATCATTGAAATAAAAGGATTTGATATTAAAAAATATGATATTAAATTTGGGCAGTAATTATATAAAAATGAATGTGTTGAGATGGTATTTTGTAGTATTTTTATCAAGGAGAGGTGTTTGTAAAATAGAGATTTCAAAGTTAGAATTTGTGGGAGGAAGAAAGTGGTATTTGCTGGAAAATTGGGAGGCTGCCCCGACAATCATATCTCTGGCAGTTCCCCATGTTTGAGGTCGAACAAAATCATAAGGTTGGCACGAAGAATTGAAAATCAGAAGAATTCAGACACACTCATTATTAGGCAGCCTCAGACTCACAATTCACATTCTAATATTTACAGGCAACACCCTCCTGTTCTTGTTAATTTCCCTGTCCATTCCATTCAACAACTCTTGTTACCTTGCAGAAGCTGCCAGTTGAGTTCATTCTAATTATTGAAATAATATAATCCAACATTATTTTTACCAAATAAATAATAGATCGACACCAACTTAATTATACAAAATATAAAATTACTTTTTTTCATGTAACAAAAATTGCCATGATATTATTTTCATTATACAACAATAATATTTTTCAAGCATTTTGTCCACCATAATTAATGCAAAGTCAATTATGTATTTAATAAAACAATAGTATTAGAATTGACTATCATAAATGGACTCTAAATTCATTAAATCCGACGTTAATTTCATCAGAAAAGAAAAGAATAATCATATTAAATCTCATATTTAGTATGAGTGGTAAAAATAGAATAACATTTAAAAGTTTCCATGCAAGTTTTCAGTACTTAGGGGCCAGATTGAGCCTCAAGGGTCCACTTGGTTGGCGGCTTAGCGGCTCTGTCATTGGTGGCATGGCATAAGCAAGGGAAGGAACCCAATGAATGCCATGATATGCCTGAAAAATGAAGGAGCTTTGATGCAGATACCGATAAACCCTCTTAGATATTGCATGTGCGATGCAAGAAGTTTCGCATATCATTCGGTAATTGTTCAAAAAAGATGGGATGAACTGTTGGAGATGAGATGCCAAGTGCAACTTTGCCAAAGATGAAGATGAAACTGCAAACCAGTTTGAAATTTTTAGTGCCAAATCATTCCATTGAAAAGAAAAGTCGATGCTTGCGTGCATGTGCTCATCTGCCTCCTTTTCCTCTCCCCAATCCAAAAACCGGACCCATTTCGTTAAATACATTGGGGAGAGAGTTTCTCTTTTCTGCAAGTTCGACTGTGGAATTTCTGACATATATTTTAAAGATTTTTAGGAAAAGCTGACACAGTAGCTACATGGTCAAAAATGAACAGAACCCAACAAAATCAAGTGTCGTTTTTGAGAGAAACTATGTGAATTGTTCTTGATGGTATGAGATTTAAAAGAAAATGGTTGGTTGGACTGTGTTGACAGGGTACTTTTGTTCTTTTCGTGTGAGGATCTTTTCTTGGATTATGTTTTTAGTTTCATTGTTTCCCTGCTTTCCTTCTGGTTCTTAACCAGCCAAATTGTTGTTTTCTTGGTTGATTTGTCAAGTTCATTGAAGTTATGTCCATGAAGAAACAGAGAAACAGAGATAAAGGCAGAGATAAGAAAGACCTTCAACACTTTCTATATATGATAATTCCACCAGAACAGAAGGATAAATCCACATACTATACCAACACTTGCGCACTTGCATTCTTTCTTACTCATCAAGATTCTTTAACAGAATCTACGATGTTCCAAGAACAACAAGCGGAGGTTGTAATCATCAAAGAAAGGATAGAAATAAAATAAATGCAAGATATAGTAGAAAGCCCAAAGAAAACTAAAATCCTAATTGGACTTTTCTTCACTTCCATCCTAATCCTAGCCAGAGCAATCAGCAACGTACGCCTTTCTTGCAAGAAAGCACACCCGCTCCCATAGTAATGGAGCTGACAAGTGAGGAAGGCCTAGCACTCAAGCTTGAAGCTTTAGCATAGTTCGAAGAGGCTCCTGCTCCTGAAGCTGTGAAAAATGCACCATTCACCATTAGGTCTCCTTCAGATCTCCAATTCCAGTTCTTCCATTCACTTTCTGGTGCATCCTCATGTTTCGTAACCTACGACGTAAGTTTTATGATGTTGTTAGCTTTTTGCTCGTCGAAAACTTTTCTAGACATTGGAATTGTGAAAATTAAGGTTAGTTTATTCAGTTGAGACCAATCCAAAAAGTAGTTTTGTCGGTACCTCTTTGCTGAATCTGTTGTCAGGTGCAACGAATCTATTTCCTTGGCTATTGATTGTAGGTTCTGCACTGCCTCCAATGGCATACATTTCCCAATGGGTGTAGTCATTGTTGACCACATGGAAGTACCCATGCCTACATCTGCACATTTGAAACCAGTTCAATGTTTTAACTTTCTGAAAGAACTTGAACAAAGCAAAAGGATGGAGAAATCTATGTTGCTTTGATTGGTTATTTACCTGGGCATCCTCTGGACTAGACCTTCACCGAAGTGGTTAAAGGCTATGGTGACTTGCATGTTCTTGTCCTGAGTGTAGGTATCGCTGTGACCCAGTAACATGACTTTATCATGGTGAGTAAAGAAATTGTTAGAAATCGTGATGGCTGTGGACCCATGAATTGCGTCCACCATTCCGTCGGCGCAGTTTGAAAACGAATTATGATCCACCCAAACATGACTACCGCCAAATATAGACACACCATCACCGTCCGATACAGTCCTCCAACCGTAATGCTGCGGGGAGTCCCTAACAAGAGCATTCCCTCCTGGCTTACAGTCATGTATGTGTAGCCCATGGATTATAATGTTTGTAACATACTGTATTGTAATGCATGGACCGCCTGCGATATGAACACTTGCACCTCTGCCATCGATTGTCTTAAACGAATTCATGATCAGTTCTTCTTTCAGTTGAATCGTCATGTCACGTGCAAATATAATCCATAACGGCTCGTCTTGAATCACAGCATGTCTAAGAGTTCCAGGTTTAGGATTGACCGCGTCATCATCACCAGAATCGGTCACCACATAAATTCTCCCATCTCTTCCACCAATGGCATTTTTACCAAACCCAATTGCACAAGTCGCCAACCGTTGACGATTTTGCTCCCAGTTCGGATCACACCGCCAGCAGTCATCAATGGGATTACCAGTTCCGCAGGAGAGATATCCCAAATTCCTCCTAGCCCTGGTTGCATTACGGATTGCCCTGACCAAGAAAAACATGCAACACATTTTAGAGACATTATCGTACATCAACACATCAAACATACATTACTCAAACACAACCGTACATAACATCGGAATCACAGAGCTACTAACCTGTGTACTTCTTGCACTTCAAGTTCAGGGTCTTGAACAGGGGAAGAGGAGACAAGAGAAAAGGCGAAAAGGGAGAAGAAGAAGAAGGGCAATGATGAAATGGAGAATGCCATTGATGATTGGGGAGAAGGGAAGGGAAGAGCAGAGAAAGTGTGGGAGAAGGAAGGGAGGGAGAAGGAGTATATAAAGAGAAGACAAGGAAATGCATGGTGGGACCAGAGGATGGGAACGTCGTCGTGATTTCAAAAGTTACGGGATTCCCGCTTTCTGATTGGGTAGTTTTTTCCGTTAAGCAAGGCCGTTGATGGAGGCGAGCAATAATTTTTTACAGTCAAAAAAGCATCCAACAAAACATCTATCTTCCAAATTTCATTTTCTGCTTTTCCGGATTTTCTTCTTTATCTTCTCCTTCCTTCCTTCCTTCTACTTTCATTTCCCTCGTCTCCACTCCCCATTTATCTCCCTTTCACGGTGACTTCCGGTTACTTATTTTTTCTTTAATAATATATGTATCATCTCTGTATTTATTTTATATTTTTTCTATATTTCATTTATTTCATTTTAATACCTTTATTTATTTATTTATATATTTTTAAATACTAGTTTATTTTCATTTAATATACATTATTCTTTTTAATTTTTAATTTATTATTTTTTAATAAAAACTAAATATATATGATATATAAAATTAAAATATTTAAATGATAAAAATTAAAATTTATAAAACAAATAAATTAAGATTGAAACAATTGAAATAAAATAAAGAAAATTAAAAGAAAACATATCAAATTTAAGAGTTATATATATATTATATCTATTCTAAAAATCCTCATTATATTTTCTGAGATCTAAACCTCAACTAAACAACATATAATTAAGATTTAATCAATCAAATCAATTAATTTTTGGTGTTTGAATTTTAAATCAAAATGGATTTTAAAAATCAATTTTAATAATTTTCATTCATTATATTTACATTAAATATATTAAATATATTAATAATTTATTTTATGGATCCCTGTAAACACGGATGTAAAAGAGTCGAGTCGAGTTGAGTTTTACTTTGCTCAAACTTGACTTGTTTATAATTGAGCCAAGTTCAAGTTGAACTTTCCAAAATTTTTGATATATTACGAATTTAATCGAACCTTAAACGAGTCTAATAAATATAAATTATAATATATATTTTATTTTTTTATTTAAAAAAATTATTAATGAAAATATTATATTTCATAAATATTTATAATTTAATATTAATAAATATTTCAGCTGGCTCACGAGCTTAAACGAATCGAGTATTATCTAAGCTTTGCTAAATAAACTTGAATAGAATTTCTTATTTACACCCATACCAATAAAGTTGCCAACATAATCTATATCACCGTATGTTTAGTGAAAAGTAATGATTTTAATAGCTCTTTTTAATTTTTTTAATAATCAATTGCTTTAATATCAAATGATAATTCAAGATTTATATTTAACGAAACAATAATATTTAAAATTAACTTTTCAATGCAGTGTTTCGATAGTTAACAATTAATTTTAAATATAAAAATATTTGAATAGGCTATTTTAAATAATTAATAATTACAAATTCTTTTAAAAATAATATTTTAGTGAAATAATATTTTTAAAATATTTAAAAATTA
This sequence comes from Dalechampia spathulata, assembly GCA_948192965.1. Taxonomy (NCBI): domain Eukaryota; kingdom Viridiplantae; phylum Streptophyta; class Magnoliopsida; order Malpighiales; family Euphorbiaceae; genus Dalechampia; species Dalechampia spathulata. The sequence continues at coordinate 8,101 of CANYBF010102885.1, forward strand.
GATCTGAAGTCATTGATCGTAGGAGGAGATGGGATATTTGTATTGCAAATCTAAAGTGGAGGTAAAAGTGGATGATGGAGTTGCATATGGAAGCCACTTTTATATTTTTATTTATCCTTCTCATTTATATTCATTAAATGTACATAATAGTTATGACATTTCCTACTTTCAAACAAACATGATCTTGTAATCATCTTAATCTATAGGATCAAAATTCACTCCTATTATTAAGATTTATATAAAATATTCTACCAAAATAAATATTATAATTTTTATTTAGATCTTGATAATAAAGAATAAATTAATTTTATTAGAAAATTTGAATTGATTCGTGGGTATTTGAAGGATTTTGATTATTATTATTATTATTTTGTATACTGAGATAATGATTTCATGTATATTTTTTTATTTGATGACAGTTCCCAAAGATCAGACGATCTTCAAGAAATAATGTTAATAAGTATATATACTGACATTTAAGAATATGAAATCAACGTGGATGAAAGCAATCGATTTTGGGTACAGTGAGGTCATCATCATATTTGGTAATTAAAACTGTTACATCAGACGGAACGCAAATACGTCAACAACTATAAACTAGATAATTTCATGGCAGGGGTACCAGCAAACGGAAGTTCCGGTATTAGCCGTTAGATTAGTTATGGTACTGCTCTTCCCGCCTTTCTTTTTTTTTTTTTTTTTTTTATCATGCATCGCACAGTTCGAGGATATGAGAGAATTGATTCTCTAATTAAACAAAAAACAATGGATTCAATTATTTTTTAAAATATAAAAATTCAGGTGATTAGATTAAGTTAAAATATTTTTAAATAAATTTGAATTGAATTTTAATTTATTGATATGATTTAATAATTAAAATTAAATCAAAACAATAGATTGGATAGGTTTTAGGTTTAGGGTTTCTTTTTCCATCCCTGAGTAACACCTTATCCATCCCTAGATTAGTGATAAATTGGACCAAAAAGCAAATGCTTTTGCCCTCAAAATCGAAACCTCCCTACTCTTTTATTGGCCCAATTTGCATTTTCTTTATTCTTTTCCCACTTTCCAAACAGAAATTTTCAAGCCGCAAACCCCATCCAATTTTCACATTACCAAACATAATCTCATGGTTCTTTCATGCTCACATGCCACAATAATAACCATTTTTAATGAAAAATCATATAATAATAATAATAATAATAATAATAATAATAATAATAATAATTATTATTATTATTATTATTATTATTATTATTATTATTATTATTATTATTATAATATTCATGCCTGGGATGAATCAACTGGGACAGGCTTCCATTGCCGTTGAAAGTAACTTCATCAAATGGCTCATCTGGATTCCCCCTACTTGTATAATTCCATCTCGATCGTCTTCAGATACATTTCAGCCATCGGTTATGGATTTGGGGAGTAGAATGAGCCGTTGACTTTCTTGATAGTGGATGATGATCAAGAGTATTTGAATGCTGGACAAAAGTAAAGCGTAAGGGTCTGTCTTTGTTAAGGCTGTCAATTCCACACAGGATCATATCTTCCATCAACAGGTTCTCTATTCTAATTTAATTAATACGCCTGGATAAATAGTTTTTATGATCCAAGTTTATATATAAATAATACTTTTAAAAAAAAAAAAAAAGGTCTTGGAATGGGTATATGGCGAAAGGTTGCTTGGCATCGACCATCCAATCCAACGTTTGGTTCCCCGTTATCGATACACGTGGCACTTTTAGGCTCCTTTGCACGTGCGCAGCATGTTGTTATTCCACGTCATATTCTATTTCAATTTATTGTTTAATTTTTTAAAATTATTGTAAATTGTTTTTTGTAAGAAGGAATACGTGGGGGTTATGCAGGTGATCGGTCCCTCCAACTTTTGAGTTGACTATGAAAATGTAATATTTAATAATAATTTAGGGATGATGCAGTTATTAATTATTATGGGGAATCACCATGCCAGTAGTAATTTGGTATAATGGACACTTAGCACACTCATAGTAATTGGGTATTTCACAATGCTTCCTGATGGGGCAAAATAAATACAATACCAGAAACCTTCATCAATATGTTACAATCATGTTATATGACACCCTCAATGTCAATTCCAACCCCCCCTTTCTTACTTATCATTATAACTTTGACTTTTTAGTCAAGTTTCTTCAGATCAGTAACAAACATATTTTTACAAAATCAATGTCTAAATTGTTCATCCTTCAAAGTAGAAAACAAGCATTTACCAGACGTGGCGTCAAACCCATATCTTAATAATGCCCACTACCCTATTTTACTTAACTAACAACGGTTTTACATTCATTAATGTATTTGTAATCATTATTCCATATAGTCCATTTTAAGTATTTAATTTTATAATTTTTTATTTTAAAAATAATTATCTATTTAATTTATTCAAATTAAAAAATTATAATCAATTTCATTTTTCTTTTACCACCTCAAACTTAATATCATTAGTTTTACTTTCCATTTACATTTATATTATTTAAAATTATATAATTACTAATGTGGTTATTAGTTTTATTTTTTTTTATTTTTTTACATGATTCCTTCTTCTTCTTCCTTTTCCTTTTCCTTTAAAATACTGTTCTTTTTGTTTATTGTTTACAATTTTTGTGTTATATTATTTCTTTGTGTATTTATAATTTTCTTAAATTTTTCATTTTTATATATTTATTTATTTATTTTTATATTAATTTGATGTTCATAAAAAATACGTGTATATATTTATTTATCGATATATATCATATCATATAATATATTGGCAAATAAATATATAACATATATGATATATACTAGTAAATATATGCAATAATAAGAAAATATAATATTGAAAATTCATGTAGTGTATATTTACCATAAAATAAAATCAAACAAATAATATAAAAATGAAAATTCATGATTAAATTACATTGAAAAAATTAATAATAAATTTAAATTTAAAAATATAAAATAATAAGAAAAATAAAGCACCAAGAAGAACAATAGAAGAAGAAAAATAAAACATGAAAGAAAAAAGAAGAGGAAGAAAAAATTGGAAAAAAGAAGGAAAAATAAAAATAGGGGAAATAAAATTATAAATAAATTATATTTAATTTTATTAATGAAATATAAATTAGAAAGAATGATATTTTAGGAATAATGATATTTTATTGATGAAAGATTGATATATTTTTAAAAATATAACATGTATGATAGATTTTTAAAACATCCTTTTAAAATTGATATCTGACTAATTAATTTTAATAAAATTATTCTTAATTTTATTTAATAAAGCTTTTTTAGTTGAGATAATTTCAAATCTATCAAAAGTAATGATTTTTTTTAAATGAGTTTTTTTGAATATATTTATAAAAATAATAGCTTAATAGTGTTTAAAGAAGTTCACTTTAAATTTATTTCAGATTTATGTCTATTATTTTAAAAAATATTTATAAAAATTTATTATTTTTATAAAAAATTATTATTATTATAAAATTTTAAAAGTTACATAATAATGAAGTAAAATCGGTTATTTTTATAATTATTTTTATTTTAATTCTATCTAGTGTAGGATTTAGGGTTTAGCATTAGCGTTAAGGTCAGGCCTAGCTCAACGGTTTGTTTCTTCTGAGCCTAATTGGGTCAACTGAACCGGTTAATTTCATAGAACCACATAACCAGAGTATCCATATTCCAGATAGCTCGGCCCAACCCACATCTGTATCCCCGCCTCCGGACTTACGACTTTCCCTCGATAAAAGCCTATAAATTATAAAACCGACCGAAGAAGCATAAACTTCATCAAGTTCTGTCGATAACTCGAGGCCTAAAAATGCCTGAGCCGGCGCTCCAGTCGCCAACACCTATTAAATCAGAACTCAACGCTATGGACATCTCCGCCGAAGACACCTCCGTGTCGGTTCAATCTCACAAGCTTGTCGTGGTGGCTGATCTTAACGCCAATCCTCCTGAATCGGACCTCACGAGGTCTGTATTGAAATTTATAATTCCAGTGACCCTTTTTTACTATGCGATGTTCATGATGGCGATTGATATGCGTTTATTAGTTTTTCTAATGGTTATATGTTCAATTCCGCTTCACGGTTTAGTATGAGTTGAGGTTGTGCATGTGGTGTGGTGTAGGTTAGCAAGTGATGAAATTCAAGATAAAATTAGCAAAGAGGGAGATACAGTGGAAACTGAAGGCAAAAAATTGAACAAATTAGGGAAATTTCGATCGAGAAATAGTAAACTAGATGCTTCTCTTGATTATGGACCTGATATTGATGGTGATTTGCCTGGTCAAGGTTCTCTCTCTTCTCGCGAAGAAAAAGTCAGCAGCCTGAAAACTGTCAGTTTCCGTTTTTCATGTGATTTTTCGTGTTTATTGCTGCTTATGTTTTTCTCTTTAGAAAAGAAGGGAAAAAATGAAAGTGTTCTTTTCATTTTTTACTTTCATAAGATTGATGTCCTTCTTTGCGCGTGTTTAGGGTTTGGTGCATGTTGCGAGGAAGATGCCAAAAAATGCTCATGCGCATTTCATTCTTGGCATAATGTATCAGAGATTGGGGCAACCTCAGAAGGTAAACATTTTTCGAAACTTAATTGGGTTCTTAGTGCTTTGATTGGTATGTAATTCCTTTTTTTTTTGTTTTTGGAAATTTCTTTAGGCCGTTTATGCTTACGAGAAGGCAGAAGAGATCTTAATGATGCGAAGTGAAGCTGAGGTTGCTAGGCCCGAGTTACTTTCACTTGTCCAAATTCACCATGCTCAGGTGTTGTAACATTTTTTCTTCTTTTTTTGGGGTTCTAGTATTTTATATGTCTATTTCACTCACTGTAGGATTTGTTGTGCTAATTTTATGGTTCATGCCATCAACTGTACAGTGTATTCTTCTTGAGAGTTCTGCTGATAATGGTTTGGATAAAGAACTTGAAGCTGAAGAGCTTGAAGAAATCCTTTCTCGGTTGAAGGAATCAATGCAGGCAGATGTAAGACAAGCAGCTGTGTGGAACACACTGGGCTTGATGCTCCTTAAATCTGGTCGTCTGCAGGTACAGAAACAGTGTGGTTTTTGATGCTTATACTTATTTACTTGTAACTGTTGTGGTCTGATGGTTTAATTTATCATTTTGTCTTTCTAGAGTGCCATTTCGGTTTGGTCATCTTTATTGGTGATTGATGCAAATAACTATGATTGCCTTGGAAATTTGGGAATTGCATATCTTCAGAGGTAAGATGATGTCAATTACTACTGTCATTGTATACATCGCCTCAGTTTGAGAAATGCTAGGAGATAGTCAAGAAAATAAAATTAAATGAAGACGATAAGTTTGAAATTCTTGTACATCTTATTTAATATCCAACATGACTTTGAATGTGTCTGTGCTGGTTTATGGTGATTTCATTAATAATATTAGTAGCCGGAAATTTGTGAATTCTTGCAGGGCAGTTTTGTAGTGTATTCACTTTTTTTTCCTAAAATATTTGAGTAATTCATGCTTTTGAAATTTCCACTGTCATCAATACTATGGTTCAGTTCCAATTATAGTCCTTGAGATTATAACTACTAAAACATAACTTATTTAACTGATTTTGCAGTGGGAATTTGGAGTTATCAGCAAAATGTTTTCAAGAGTTGATTCTAAAAGATCAAAATCATCCTTCTGCATTTGTCAACTATGCGGCCATTCTTCTCTGTAAATATGGTTCAGTTGTTCCAGGTAAGATTTTGGTGAGTTTTCGCTCAATGATTATTGAGCTCTACTCACCTTTCTAACATTCTTAATCTTAACTAGATTAGTTACTTGTTTGTTGCAAACATGGCTAATGAATTTTTGTGACAACAACTGATTGAATTCTTAGGTGCTGGTGCAAATGCTGGAGAAGGTGCTTTAGTAGATCAGGTTGAAGTTGTCAATGTTGCAAAGGAGTGTCTACTAGCCGCATTAAAAGTGGATCCTAAAGCAGCACATATGTGGGCGAATCTTGCTAGTGCATATTACTTGACTGGTGACCACCGAAGTTCTAGCAAATGCTTGGAGAAGGTGCTCATGGATCATTGCTACAGTCATTTATTGCTTCTTTGTTGAGGTTGTTCATTATCCTCTGATGGGAAAAGATTTTTCTTGCTTTTATGGCAATGATTGACTGGGAACTACTTTTTGTTTTTACGAACTGCTATTGATTCCTGCACCTTGCTTTCATCATCTTCGCTGCAGCATCATCATGTTAAAGCTGAAGACTGCAATTGCTTTTTTACTCTCTGTTGCTTTTCAGGCAGCGAAATTGGACCCCAACTGTATGTCTACTAGATATTCTGTGGCAGTACACCGAATCAAGGATGCAGAAAGGTCTCAAGATCCCAGCGAACAACTATCCTGGGCTGGCAATGAAATGGCTTCCATATTGAGAGAAGGAGAATCTGTTCCAATTGAACTTCCCATTGCCTGGGCAGGACTTGCTATGGTTCACAAAGCCCAGCATGAGATTGCAGCAGCATTTGGAACTGAACGAAATGAATTGGTAGATGTGGAAGAGCGTGCTCTCTTCAGTTTAAAGCAGGTATCTTTTGCATGACGATTCAGAATTATTTAAATTGTTATCTTCTATGCAAATGGGCTCTGGATTTTAAAATATATTCTGATATGTATTTTCTGTTGTTTATTTCTTTTGTATTTTGCAAATGAATCAGGCAATAGCTGAAGATCCAGATGACGGGGTACAGTGGCACCAGCTAGGCCTGCATTGCCTTTGTTCTCGACAATTTGAAACAGCACAGAAGTATTTGAAGGTGGCAGTTGCACATTTTAAAGGATGCAGCTATGCATGGTCGAATCTCGGTACTTGCAAATTGACAAAACTTCTCTTTTACTAAAAAATCTCTTTGGAGCTAAATAAGATTCACTTTCAAGATTCCCTTACAGCCTTATATGCAATACAGGTATCTCGCTTCAGTTGTCTGAGGAATCGGCACAAGCTGAAGATGTGTACAAACAGGCTTTGGCTTGTGCATCATCCGAACAAGCACATGCAATATTTTGCAATCTTGGGAATCTCTATCGCCAGCAAAAGCAATATGAACGTGCCAAGGCAATGTTTACGAAGTCTCTGAAACTGAAGCCTGGCTATGCTCCTGCTTATAACAGTCTTGGTCTCGTGTTTGTAGCTGAAAGTCAATGGGAGGAGGCCAAGTTCTGTTTCGATAAGGCTCTTCAAGCAGATCCATTACTGGATGCAGCCGTATCCAACATGATTAAAGCCATGTCCATGTGCAGATTATATGCAGGCTAGTCCTGGTGAACTATCCGTCCAGAGCATTATTTGAGGTAGGTAACTTGCTTATGTACATTATTAGAGCAGGAGTGATTTTCCTGTGTCTGTATCAATATATAACATGATTTTCTTAAATTTGAAATGAAAAACCACATTTCCTCGTTGGTTTCCTTTTTTGAGGTGCGAAAATATTCAAAGGCTTGTACTCCATACTCGGGTTAAATCCATGAGTTCAATCTCCCACTGTTTGTCGCCAATGGTTTACAAACCCAATGAGTTTCTTTTCACTGAATTCAGAATTGTATAAAATGGTGACAAAAAAAAAAAGGAATTGCGGGGAATAGGGAAATTTGATTGTTTTCAATAAAAATTATCATTGTAATGACCCACCTCATTTGCTGTATATTTTGGTGTATAGAGAATCATCAAGTCCATTACTGTCCCGCTCGTGAACTTGGTTAAAGTCCATTTATAAAAATGAACAGGAGATGATAAAAGCAAAAGGGAAGAAACGGTAAAAGATAAAAGCTTGATTGCATTATGACGACATATATGCTTTTTCTCTTTTTGTTTTTTCTGTTCATTTTTAAGGTTGATTGTATTCCAGCCGAAGATAATTTTGAGTTATAGAAATTGAGGAGAGAAGTATGATTTAATTTAAGATATGGTTTATACTATTTTAATTTTTAATATATTTATGAATGTAAAATTAATCCATCTGTTATTAACAGATTATTTTTGACTTGCCACTGTTATAGGTGGGACGGTTTAGATCCATCTAAACTACGATAGTGGTTCAGGTCCCAGGTGTTTACGGTCATCCTACATGTCAAAGAGAAAGACAATAAAATTTGACGGCATAGCGTGGTTTTGAATGATTCTTTGTACGAAAAAATAAATGCAGATTAGTTGGTTGTTGGGAAGGAAAGAAAAAAACAAAGAACTAAAATATATATATATGAGGTTGAAACCAAATCACAGATCCTGTGGAGGGGAATCAATTAGAGAGCTACTAACTGACATATTGCTTCTCAAGAAGGCTTCCGCAGAATGCCAAGTCAAAACGCTCCTCTGGAGGATCTCCTATGCAATCAAACACTGCATCCGCATTCAGGAAGTTCTCATCCGCCGTGTATCTGTTTCACATGTTTAGGCAAATCAAACTAGTAGACTTTTCCAAGTTAGAACTTGACTAGACTGGTGGTGGCCTGGCCTCAGGATTCACCCCCCACCTGCCAACTTACCCGCTTTTTGTTACGATGCACTTCATTCCAGCAGCTTTGGCCGCAGCAAGTCCTATTGCGCTGTCTTCTACCACCACGCAACTGCAGCAATGGATAACATGCTTGTTAAACCAAAAGGAAACTTCTATTTCTTGATCATCAATGAATCCACTTCTGTTATAATTGTTTCTCTCAACTTCACTTGATCAATGGTTTAAACCAACTCCAACTTGGTTATAGCAATGATGTAAGAATCTCATGCCATACCTTGAAGGATCAACGCCCAGGGTGCTGGCTGCTAATGTGTAAATGGCCTGTTAGGAAGAATGAAACAACTTGCCTGTAAGCTCTTGCAGGTATCGACTCATTGCTAGAGAATGCTAATGATTTGGTTATATTAATTGAAGAACCGAAGCATGATATCCCAAAAATAGCAACTCGAAATCTGAAATTCATCTTGCTACTTGATAACTAAAATGGGTTTTTGATTGCAACAGTGGGAATAGAACTTCTGTTCGAGATGATTAAAGTTAACTACGTCTATAAATGCATTGTAATAATGATTGACTAGGTTCAATTCTTTTCAGGAATTCATTGCATTTGTAAATGAAATTTCATGCATGATTTTAATATAAGAAAATGGGTGATTTGACAAGAATGAGAAAGTGAAGCATCATACTGGGTCTGGCTTTTTACGAGGAACCACATCTCCTGCAAATATCTTGATCTTCTCTGCTCTCTCAGGTCCTAGCAAACATGAAACTATTGCAGAAACCTGAAATCATGAGACGTGTATAAATAGATAGATGCCTGTAATAGCAACGTTGAATGCTATAAAAGACCAATACAACAATGGCAGCACGATGAAAAATTGACACATGAAGTTACCTCACAAAATGCATGTTATATGAATTTGATAAGTAGAAAGCAAATCTTGGTTCTGAGTTATAAATTATTCTCAATCAGGTGTGGCAAAATGCACGGAAAAATTGTAAAAAACCTGCTTGTGCATACCGCCTTTTCATTGGAAGTACTGCAGACGGCAACTTTAACTCCATTTCCCAAAGCTTGATCGATCAGCCTGAAAATTTGACAAAATAACCATCTTCTCTTGAGTAATTTCACCTTTATATTCATAGCCTCATCAGTGAATGATATGCTAAAGCATCAAGCACTAAGTTTTACTGATAGATAAGAAGATTTGGTAGTGACCAACTTTGCAACGCCTGGTCGAAGAGGCAACAATTTCTTCTCGATAAGGACCATGAACAACTCCGTCTTTCTCTTATGAAGTGAAGCTATGAATTCTTTCCGCTCTTCTTCGCTTTTTGGAGCCTTTTCAGGCCATCCAGTCTTGTTAAAGTAGGCGGTCATTCTACAAACAACAATGGCCAATACTAGCTATGAAGATTTTGCTAGATTCCTTCCAGAGAAGGCCAATCAGAGAAGCATTACCTTTCTTTTCCACCTCCAATTTTGAGCAACTCGCCATACAAATCGACACCCCATGTGACGCCTAATTCTCGCTGTGGATTCAATCAAACTGATATCAGTATCTGATACAGATTAAGACATGGGCAATAATATGCCGGAAACGTCTCTGATAAACCCAACTAAAATCAAGATACTATTCTTCCTCACGACCTATTCTTATATCCAAAAACCAATATCAGGAGAACATAAATACCGACCGAAATAAGAAATCAAAGCAGCGATATGTAGATCACAAGGCAACAGCTTGGAAATAACCACCGCACTCCAACAGCTAAGACAGCCAACGGTTTCGGTCTATGAAACTTAACCTAAAGATGAAATTGGAAACTGAAGATCACATTCATAAAATCCCCACTTAAAGCAAAACCCACTTGAAAAACTTAGCATCGGTCAAATTCCCATCTCACTCGCAATTGCAAAACAAACAAACAAAATCAGGTAAAAGAAAAGAAGCAATTAAGAAAGGGGGGAAAAGTTTACTTCGTTGAAAGTATCGTTGAAAGAAATCCTGTGGCCATCCTTCTCAGTATCGACAAGCACACCATCACAGTCAAACAAAAGAGCTGATGGAAAAACAGAAGCAAAGCAAGTAAACCCAGCAGTGGAACAGTTTCTTCTCCTGTTAATTGACCTTGTACTTGGTATCTTGTCAACACGTACTTTTTTACCAAACAATGTAGAAGAATTCAAATTACTTTTATAGGATTTAAGTGTACAGACGGAAGTGTTGTTTCGAGAAGAGGAGGAAGATGGCGAAGATGAAATTGTAGCTAAGGAAAGAGAGATGGTAGTTGTTGATGACGCCATTACAGTCTTCTTTCCCTTCCTCTCTCTCCCACTCTGTTCCTTTTGCCTTTTCTTTTAACGGTTTTGATTAACTAACTTATCCTCCTCTATTGTTGCGCGCCACAAATAATGTCTGTCACAAACGGTGACGTTTTATCATGCGGAAATATATGGGCTTTGGCTCTCGGAATATGGGCCGAGCTTCGGTCTGGGCTTAGTCTGGGCTGTGCTCTGATTAATTAGGCTGCCGAATATTAGTCTTATAGGGTTGACTTCAATTTGTGGTAAATAAAATGCTTCTGTTACGCCATTTGGATCAGAGGAAGAAGCTGATGCTTTTACCACTTGTACCACCGGGTACAACACTGATCTCCTGCAAGTGCGACCTGGTAGCGTTACCTGTTCCCTAGACTGGGGGCTTCGGATAACGGCCCACATTTGTTTTCTATAAGAGCCAATAAAAATATGACACGTACATAAACTTAGTAATGCTGCATGGCTTTGTTCCTGCGGCTGTTGACATCACCTGCCGTCACTTGACATGTCACTCTTCCGTTGGGTTTTCTTTGTAGACATCTTTTGACAACCGGTCCAAGTCAAACCCAAAGTAATTATGTTTTTTTAAGAGAAAATTAAAATTCAATTAAATAAAATTCGATTTTGCTAAATTATTAAAAAAACCCCGAATTTAAATATTCACTAGAGATGATATCCATGAAGCTAAAAATGAATAGTGAAAATGGACTGTGTATGGTTTTCGGTTGGGCATTGACAAGTCCAAGTGGGGCATTGAGATTTAGAGTAATATCTGTGAGTGGGCATACTGAGTAGAGTCGGGTTAATGATTTTAGCATGTGGGATATCTTTGTTATTATGTTTTAGATAATTGGGCAATTGGGTCCTGGAGATGGTGAATTTCATGCCTAATTGTCATGTTTTTATTGAGGATGTAATAAGATTTATCTTAGAAATAGGGAAGAAGACTGCAGAAGAAGTCCCAAGTCCAAAGTCCAAAGTCCAAAGTCCAAAGTCCAACGGACGTAGAGAGAACCTGAAGTAGGACGGAAAAGTAAATAAAAAGAAAAAGAGGGGTCAAATTGAGAATAGTGATAGAAACCCAGAATAAAACCCCCACTCTCACATGTTCCACTCTCTCTGCTTCATCCTCTCTGCCTCTCCATTTTCACCGCTCTGTAATTAAAACAGAGCAAACCCCAAAAAATATTCATAAATTAAAGACCCCAACAAACAAAGACAAAACCCAAAAAGAAAAAAAAAGAGTAGAAAAAAACCCAATTACTATAACAATAATTATTATATATTCGCAAAAAACAAGAAAAAAAAGAAATAGAAAAAGTGAAATGAAGCAAAGAATCTGATCAATTTTCTTCTTCTTCTTCTTCTTCTTCTTCTTCTTCTTTCTCTCTGTTTCTCTCTCTCTCGTCTAAGTCCAGAAATGGACTTTGTGTGAGAGAAAGAAACCCACAAATCTAATTTCAAAGAAACCCACCTCGAAACTTCTTATTTATTTATTTTTTTTGAATTTTTAGATGGCTGCTCCAAGTGGGTTAATCACAGAACCAGCAGCTCCATCACAGCAACAACAAACTCAAGAAGTTTTTCCATGGCTTAAAAACCTACCGTTAGCACCAGAGTATCATCCAACTCTTGCAGAATTCCAAGATCCAATTGCCTACATTTTCAAAATTGAAAAAGAGGCTTCTAAATATGGTATTTGCAAAATTGTCCCTCCAGTTCTTGCTTCTCCTAAAAGAGCTGCAATTGCTAACCTGAACAGGTCGCTTGCTGCTCGTTCTTCTTCTAGTTCTAATCCATCACCACCCACATTCACTACCCGTCAGCAGCAGATCGGGTTTTGCCCGAGAAAGCCACGGCCAGTGCAGAAGCCCGTGTGGCAAAGTGGAGAGAATTATACTTTCCAGGAATTTGAAGCTAAAGCCAAGTCTTTTGAGAAAAGTTATTTCAGAAAATGTTCCTCAAAGAGAACAACGGCAGCCTTTTCTCCTTTAGAAATTGAAACTCTTTACTGGAAAGCTACTGTTGATAAACCCTTCTCCGTCGAGTATGCAAACGATATGCCGGGTTCTGCTTTTTCAGATAAAAAAATGAATGGAGGGAAGGAGATGAATGAAGGGGTCACTGTAGGTGAAACTGAGTGGAATATGAGAGGAGTGTCAAGGGCAAAAGGGTCATTGCTGAGGTTTATGAAGGAGGAAATACCTGGAGTTACTTCACCTATGGTTTATGTTGCTATGATGTTCAGTTGGTTCGCTTGGCATGTTGAGGACCATGATTTGCATAGCTTGAATTACTTGCATATGGGAGCAGGGAAGACTTGGTATGGTGTGCCTAGAGAAGCTGCTGTCGCTTTTGAGGATGTGGTTAGAGATCATGGGTACGGAGGAGAGTTGAATCCACTAGGTGAGTTACTATTTTTTCCTACATTATAAGTGAATTGTTACTCATGTTCATAGTATGCTGATGTGATATAGTAACATGCAAGGTAATTTGTACATGTAGCACTAGCGGCCTTAGTTTGTTGATATGGTAACTGGGATAATTGCATGATCTCAGAGACGGTGAGAGTCAAAATGTTTGGAGTGATCAGTATAGATTAGTAAGTGATGCTACGGAATAATGTCACTTATGAGAAGTACCACAGTTTTCAAGTGGATGATATTGAGCGAATGCTCGTACTCTTTTTATTCCCAAATCACGAAGCATGATACCATTAGTTGTGAGAATGACTTGCTGCCGAACTTTAAGTTGACAGAGCATGTGAGGTAGGAGGTCTTGATTTCAGATGTTTTCCTGCTAATTGTCTTTATGCTAGCCGCATATTTTGGCAACTGCTTTGGCTACGAGGTTGTCACTTGAAGTGAACTGGAGATTAAAAGCGGGGGTAATTTATAATGAATTACTGTTTAAACATATAATATGCAAAATTATTTGTACATCTCCAAGGAATCTGGCGAAGTTTATTAAAAAGAGGAGGCTTCTGAGGTTTAGGAACAGTAGAAACCTCTGTGGCTGCTGATTGTTTTATGAAGCAATTTCTGTGCTCTTGACATTTAACCACCGTTCATGATCAGCTTTTTTGTAAAGTTCGTTATTTTGCTATGTTTTACCTGAAAATATATTTGTTTTGGAGAATGATACATGACTTGATGCTTATAGATGCATCTGCATTTTCATGTTCTTGTTTCAGTTACGTTCTCAGTCCTTGGTGAGAAGACGACAGTTATGTCACCTGAAGTGTTTATTGCTGCCGGTGTACCATGTTGCAGGTGCCGTTTCCATTTCTGTTATACTCAGCTCCTAAATGTTCTCTTGCTACATCACTTTATTGGGAACTCTTTACTGACCTCCTAGGTGTTCTTGAAGTTGGTTTTTAGGACCACTTTGATGGTATATTGGCATGGTTTAAAAACTGAATGATGGTTTTCAAAATGAGTTGTGATAAAAAATCAAATTGATTGATTGGATCAAAGTGATAGAAATTGATGGTCATGCATATTAGACGGTCTCAGGTCCAAGCATATCCAAAATGATGATAATTAGTCATTAGATGATTGGACTTTGGTTTTAAGTGTTTTTTTTTTCCAACTGTTAGCAAATGGGATTCTTTACAGGGTGGAGGAGAAAAAACCACTTTCTGACATCTGACACCTTAATTTGTTCTCTCTTCTCTCTATAAATTTGAGATTGTGAACTAAATTTCATATGATCATTCAAGTAGTTGTACCTTCTTTAAGCAATTGCTTTGAATCAGGTTAGTGCAGAATGCAGGAGAGTTCGTTGTCACTTTCCCAAGAGCCTACCATTCAGGGTTCAGTCATGGTAAAACTCTGCATTTATGTTCGGTATTCTTGTTTTGATATTTGCATTTCTTCTTCTTCTCTTCCTCCTCCTCTTCAATTGTATATTGACATTCATGATATTTGACATTTAGGGTTTAATTGCGGGGAGGCAGCCAATATTGCTACTCCTGAATGGTTGACGGTTGCTAAAGATGCTGCTATCCGTCGAGCCTCAATCAATTATCCTCCAATGGTGTCTCATTTTCAGTTGCTCTATGATCTTGCCCTAGAATTATGTACAAGGTTTGCTCCATCTAGTATTGTGACTTTGTTTGGCTGTTAACCCATTGCTCCTAATGACTCTTATGTTTTTCAATTGAAAATTATTTTCAACTGGAACTTTAATAGTTCTTCATGGACCTAGTTGGACCTGATGTGTTCATCAACTAACAAATGTAATAAATATCAGTGAAGTTTTAATTGAATTTGAAGTTTCTATCATGCATTGCTAGCAAATCTTGTGAACTTCTGCTTTTATATTTGTAACTGAAATGACAGAATTTCATGGCGGAAAGTTTCTTGCAGAGTTTCTACATGTAAATATTATAATACTATGAGTGTGTAGTGCACATAAAATTTACTATCGTGATGACAAGTTTCCTCTTTCTGATTCTCTGTGCAGAATGCCCATGAGCATCAGTGCTAAACCACGGAGTTCAAGACTGAAAGACAAGCAAAAGAGTGAAGGTGAAACACTGGTTAAAGAACAATTTGTATCAAATGTAATTCGCAATAATAGGCTGCTTCATATTCTTGGAAAAGGAACTGCAGTTGTGCTTCTTCCTCGAAGTTCTTCAGACATATCTGTTTGTTCAAATTTACGAGTTGGGTCACAATTAAGAGTGAACCCCTCCCCTGGGTTATGCAGTAATGAACAGATTATAAAATCCTCAAAAACTTCAGTCAGTGATGATACTATATCAGGAAGGAACCATGGGATCAATCAAGCAAAAGACATCCTTTCGGTGAAACAAAAGTTTGCTTCTTTATGTGAAAGAAATAGGTTTGCTTCATCAAATGGAAATGACGATAAGCATGCTATGCACATAAATACCAAAACTAATGCTGCTCAAGGAGATAAGTTGTCTGATCAGAGACTGTTTTCATGTGTCACTTGTGGAATTCTGAGCTTTGATTGTGTTGCTGTCGTTCAACCAACAGAAACAGCTGCTAGATACCTTATGTCTGCTGATTGTAGTTTCTTAAATGATTGGATCGTTGGTTCTGGCATATCTAATGATAAATTGACAACTGCTGGAGTCGCAAATACTTCTGACCAGGATCAGCCCACAGGTATGTTCTGGGTGGATGGCTTCTTGCTCAAATACATGATATTATACATTGTTCAAATTGAATTGCGTTGTGTTTATTCCCTTGATACCTTAGCTCATTCTTTGTTGAAAACCATGCTGCATCAAAGGTTACAGTGTTTTGACAAATCTTTTTGCAGCCATTGCAAGTGATCGATCATATTTGAAACCTAAGTATTGGTTAATGATCCACATGGACAGGGCTTCTTTCTTTTTCAATCACCCATTTCATCCATTATTTTTGAGTAGATCACCCAGTTCATCTATTTTTTGAAAGTAGATTCTATCTGCTGTTCGATTTCTTGTTCAAAATGATAGTTTGAACAATATTTTTTTCCCCTCAAAATCAGGATGGACAGAAAACAGTGATGTGGATGGTTTATATGATGTTCCTGTTCAGTCAATTAATTATCAACTTCAGAAGATCAATCAAAATAAAGAAACTTCAGATAATAAAACAAGGAGACAATTCTCTGCTCTCGGCCTGTTGGCATTGAATTACGGAAATTCATCTGATTCTGAGGAAGACAAAGATGAACCTAATGTATCAGACCGTTCTGATGAGATAGCAGCCTCCCCCTCAGAAAGTAAATACAAGTATCATAGTTCTGCTTTGCCTTCTCTGAAGCAAGAGTGCCATAATGATGAAACTATCAGTTATTCTGACTACCATGGAGAACATGGTCATGGGCATGGACCAAGCAGTTTCAAGGATGGAAGTGATCGGATTCTCAATTGCTCTGCTGAGTTTGAAAGTAATCTTGCTAATACAGAACCAAATGGTTTGGATCAAACATTTAGGGACACGAAATCAATGTCACGTATAAATTCACATTGTTCCCCAATTGTCCATGACACTGAAAAAGCGAAGTTTAGCAGAGTGGTGCCAGGTGGGAACCAAGATACAACATTTACCCACGGATCTGATGAAGATTCTTCTCGTTTGCATGTTTTCTGTCTTGAGCATGCTGTGGAAGTGGAACAACAATTTCGTTCAATTGGAGGAGTGCATATTTTACTTCTCTGTCATCCAGGTTCGTAAATTCATCTACTTAGATAGGAATTCTTCATTATAATTATGCTTTTGTTCCTTTTTTCCTACGTTCAAGTACTATGCTTTTGCCAACATCTAGTGTTCTGCTGGTCGTGTTGAGCATGACTGATGTCAGTGAACTGTAACTTTTTGATTTATATGAATGTAACACAATATTATTACATTCCTTCCCATAGTTTAGAGGATGATTCACCATATGACAGTTGGTATAGTACACTAAATTCCAATATGAACCATCTTCTTGATGTGTTTCCCTCTCTCGGAATCTTGGCTTCCCACTTTGTTTGCTCTGAAATAATCAAATGGAGATGGTTTTACTAATAAAAGGGATTATTCCAAAGATGAAAATGGTTTGCTGCTTAATATAAATTTTCAGCAGTCATCAGCGATGTGGAACCGAATTTGTGCTTCTTTCCACAATAAAATAATATAAAGACCACCTTTTATTTACTTGCCAACGTCCAGTAAACCATATCAGTGATGGTAATAACAAATATAAAGATTCCGTTGATTTTGTAATCAAATATTTTCTTGAAGTCCATTTCCATACTTGTGCTTTTGCACGTATAATAATTTGACGTATTATGGTCTATATGCCTGCTTGTAATTTCCATGGAAACGTTTGCAGAGTATCCCAGGCTAGAAGCTGAGGCAAAGATAGTGTCTGAAGAACTGGGAATTGATTATCTCTGGAATGATATTGCTTTCAGGGATGCCACCAAAAATGATGAGGAGAATATCCAGTCAGCTTTGGATAGTGAGGAAGCAATACCAGGGAATGGGGACTGGGCTGTGAAACTGGGTATCAATCTTTTTTACAGTGCCAATCTCAGTCGATCTCCTCTTTACAGTAAGCAGATGCCTTACAATTCTGTTATATACAAAGCTTTTGGTCGCATGTCTCCAGCTAGCTCTCCCACAAAGCTAAACATATATGGAAAGAGGTCTAGCAAGCAGAGAAAAACAGTGGCAGGGAGATGGTGTGGAAAAGTTTGGATGTCAAATCAAGTTCACCCTTTTCTATTGAAATGTGATTCTGAGGATCGGGATCAAGAACAAGAGCAACAAGAAAATGTTAGTGGTTGGAAATGGCCAGAGGAGAGGAATGAAAGAAAGCTTCAAAGTCTCCAAAAAACTGAAACCACCTTGGCAGCCACGAAATCTGGGAAGAAGAGGAAAACGGCTACATCAAGTAGGCCAGCTAAGAAATTCCAATCTCAGGAGACCGAAAATGCAGGTTCAGATGATTTAGAGGAGGATGTTTCTCATAAACAGCACACAAAAGTTTATAGTAGGAGACGAACTAAACACATTCAGAGAGAAGATTCATACGATTCATTGGATGATTCTCGCCAGCAGCAGTGGAGATCTCATGGAATCAAACAAGCTAAATCTGTCGACAGAGATGATGCAGTTTCAGATGATTTATTGGTAGGTAATACTCTTCAGCAGCATAGAAGAATTCTGAAAAGTAAGCAGGTCAAATCTATTGCGAGTGAAAGGCAACTTGGCAGGATTCCTAGAACCAAAAGCAAGCGAGTCAAATACGTCCAAAGGACAGTTGAAACCTCAGATGATTCTCTGGAAGGTGATATGCACAAATGGGGTAGAGGGTTTCATAGAAGCGCGCAAGCCAAGTTCTATGAGAGGGAAGAAGAAGTTTCTGATGATTCACTTGAGGAGAGTTCCCATAAATCGTTAAAGATAGTTCGTAGATGCAAACAACCGTTGTATTTTGAGAATGAAGATGCAATTTCAGATGATTCAGTGGAGAACTATTCTCCTCAGCAGAACAGAAGTACGTCAAGAGGCAGTCGGCCAAAATATTTTCAGAGGGAAAATGAAGTGTCAGATGATATGCTAGAGGTAAGTACCTATCGGAAGGGGGCAGAATCTGGCAGGAACCGCAAAAACAAATTTTTTGATAGGGAGAGTGAGAACTCAGATGACTCATTGGCGGATGATACTGAGCACCAGCACATGAAGACTTTTAGCATGAAGCAAGATAGATTTGCTGTGAGGGGAGATGAAATTTCAGATGATTCACTGGAGGGTGACTTCCAGCGGCATCAGCGACGGTTTCCTGCTAGCAAAAGGGCCAAGTTTGCTGAGAGCGAAGATGCAGTTTCAGAGGATATGGAGGATGGTAGTCATCTTGCACATTGGGGAATTTCTAGGAGCAAGAAGGCTAAAAATATGGGAAAGGAAAATTTCTCGGATGATCTGCAGGATGATGATGATGCTCAATGCCAACGTAGAAAGACTACTAGGGGCAAGCCAGCCAAGTTCATTGAGAGGAAAGTTGCATCAGAAAATCTTGAGGGAACTTCCAGGCTGCGAGGAAAGATCACTCGACACAAGCGTGTAATATCTTTTGAAAGGGAAGGTGTCTCAGACGATCTGCAAGAGGAAGATATGCTTTGGCAGCCAAGGAAGACTGCTAGAGGCAAACAGGCCAAATTTTTAGAGAAGGAAGATGTTTCAGATGATATGGAAGAGGATGATGACACCCATTGGCAGAAAAGTAAAATTCCAAGAGGAAAGCAAGCCAAATTTGTTGATCCGGAAGATGCTAATTCAGATGATTTATTGGAGAGGAATTCAACTGAGCAGCATAGGAAGAGAAGCAAGCAGAAATTAGGGACCCTTAGTGAAATGAAACAAGATACTCTCAGGCATGTGAAACAAAGAACCTCTCTAGCAAAAAAGAGAGAGACTCCAAAGTCTGTAAAACAAGAGAAGGAAAAGAAGCTAGAGAACTTTCGTCTTCGGAATGGTAAAAATGAGCATGGCGGTAGACTATTTGAGTTGCATGATGAAGAGGATGTAGAAGGCGGACCTAGCACACGCCTTAGAAAGAGGGCCTCGAGACCTTCGAGAGGCTCAGAAGCCAAGATAAAAGAGAAGCTGCAAAGCAATAAGAAAAAAGTGAAAGGTGCTTCAGCAGTAAAGCTTCTGGCTGGGAAGAAGAATTCTAAAAACAAGGAAGAAGATGCAGAATTCCAGTGTGATGTTGAAGGGTGCACGATGAGTTTTGGCTCAAAACAAGAGCTAGCATTGCACAAAAGAAATATTTGCCCAGTAAAGGGGTGTGGTAAGACTTTCTTCTCACATAAATACTTGGTGCAGCACCGTCGAGTCCACCTGGACGAACGACCGCTCAAGTGTCCCTGGAAGGGCTGCAAGATGACATTCAAGTGGGCGTGGGCGCGGACTGAACACATTCGAGTTCACACAGGTGCTCGTCCTTACGTGTGTGCGGAGGAAGGTTGTGGGCAAACATTCAGATTTGTTTCTGATTTCAGTCGTCACAAAAGGAAGACTGGTCATTCAGTGAAGAAAAGCAGGAAATGATTTAAACGTGTACTTTCCTCTTCCTTTTTTTTTTTTCCTTTAACATTGCTAATGCAGCCGTTGATCAATTAACAGGGTAGAACTAGGTTCAAGGGTAGTGTTAGATTTTCCCCTGTAATTGTCATTCATAATCAACATTGTTCCTCTTTTGTGACGGGTCTTAAGTTGACCTGTTTGTTTACTGCAACCAGACAAATTGTTGGATCATTAAAACAGATTCATGTCCGGAGAATCTCGTTATTCAAATCGTCTTTCAGGGTCGGGAAGTTGAGTTGATTGCTGCATAGCTGTGAGGGACTAGTACATTTGCAATCCAGTGCTAGGCCGTAGGGATGCACATGTATGCCCACACATGTCGAAGGGTATGCATGCACCTCATATTTGCGTAACTTTTTCAATGATTCCATTCTTAGTTTACTAATAGCAATTCAAGGAGAAATTTACCAGGTAAGCTTTAATAGGAGGGTTCTGCCAGGCAAACAAATCCTCGCGGAAGCAATCAACTAAACTAGGTAACAGTTCTCTGTTTTCTTTAGAAAAACCAACCTCTACAATTCATGCAACAGAGGTCCTGCTTTGACCACCCAATAGATCCGGTTTTACCAACTAAATCTTTTCATATATATATACACACATAATTCATGATTCGGCAGGTTAGAATATCAAATTTTATACGCCCAAAAGCTATCAAAATGGGCCGGCAAGGTAGAACAGTACAACCGTGAGATAGAAATCGGCGTAAACAAAACTAGTTCTTGTTTGACATCATGTACAGACGTGTTATCCTACTGAAAACAGAGAGCAAATGACAGACAGCACCGATTGGTTACATGCAAAATTTACAACACCCGTAGGTTGCTTAGCTGACTAAGGTTTTCAACGAATCATACATCGACATTAGCTTTATTACCAGCAAGGATAAGAGAGATCTCCAGGCCACGGCTAAATGCTTGGTTAAACAGAAGGCGGGACTGAAAGGTAGAAATGAATGGGAACCATGATAAGAACGCAATTGGGGCAAAAATAATTATGCCCATCCCAGCATCATACATTCTGGCAAACTCCCGTACTGAATCCCACAAGCCTAAATACCACACGATCCTTTTCCAGGTGACAGCCAACTGTTATAGTAAAATCATAACCAACATTTGCAATTGTCAGGAGATATTCTTTTGGGAAAACAGGAAAACATTTAGTTCAGACAAGTATGTTTTTGATCAAATACGTGGTCAAAGTTGGTTCTCAGTTGTTCCCGTCAATGATTCTCAAACGAGAAACGTGCTAAAGTAGGCTTCTTAATCAGATATTTACCTTGTTATTCATCAAATTTCATTTTGATTTAGTTCTAAATAAGGAACTCAATGCATGCAATCTACTTTTTCAACATTGTTTTGCGCAGTAGTGTATAGAGAAAATTCAGCTTACACATAATATGAGCCACCCTGTAGGAATGAAGGCCAAGATACTTGCAAATAGGTCTGCAATTGTCAGATCGGTGAAAGCAACAACGAGACATAGTGCTGCAACTAATGCTAGTGAGGAGACTCCTTGCATAAATCGCATAAACAGATGAAAATTGACATATTTCTCAAGTATGCTGGAGGATTTCTTAGGACTGTAGGTAAATATCTGCAACAAAATGTGACAGCAGGATGAACATCAGCACAATAATAAAAATGTGAGGAGTTTTTAACCAAGCGTAGATTTAAACTGAAACAAACCTTAAAAATCATGACAATAGCAATCAATACGATCCAGGAGAAGCCATAAATCTAGATCAAGAAAAAGTAGGTAAGATCAGGAAGCAAGAAAGCTATAGTCTAAATCTAAATTATGGCAAGTCACATAACACATTCCCCCACGGTAGATGAAACAGGAACAAAACTGTCAATGTTTACCAAGTAATCTTCTAATTCTATTTTATACTTCACTCTAGTTGCTAAAAATTGAGAAAATGGACAGAAACTGAACTTTCCGGTTCAAGTTCCAAAGCATAACAAGTGCATCATTACAAAGTCATGAAGGAAAAGACCAATTCCTGTTGTAATCAGGGAAACAAAACCGTAGCTAGAGACTCCCAGAACAAATTGAACAAGTCAGAACAGCAAAAGTAGACCACAGGATAAGAAGATTACCACGAGAGAGGTGTCCTTTCCAGTAAGATGGAGTTTGTATACAATGCCGTATTGAAACAAAAGGAATCGTAAGCTTAATATGGTTTCCAATATCCGACCTCTCAATGTTTGGATATGCATCTGAAAGTGAACAGATAATGTAACCCAAAAAAGGATCGTCAGAATATGCAACCAAACAAGTAATAAGGATAGCTCCCTCCAATTTATAAGAGAATTTTCAAAATAAAAATGTGCACTTAGCATGATGACGAATGCAAAGAAAAATGATAAAGACATGAAAAGCACTCATGGAAAAGGACCAAAGTCATTTTAAGAACCATCTGGTCCATTTAGCCAACAAACGTGGGACCTTAAAGCATCACCCTCACATCCAGGTGAACTTTGGGCATCTGAAGCGTTAAGTTTGCAAGAATGGACATCTGCAGGCAGACAACTACGGGTAGCCCAACACTCAGACTTCGGTTGGATCTATTCACCCATGTTCTCATGTTATTAGATAACTGCCCAAGAATTTCTCTAAAACATCTCATAAATAAATGCTCATTGGATTTGAAACATAAAAAAGACAATGTCACAGCATAGGAGTGCCAGTAAATACAACAACCTTTTTAATTTATTGATTTAATTCATAGATTTATTCAATTTCTTTAAAATTGCTTTCCTTTTTTTTTTTATCAATTTACTTTTTTTCCCAACTAAAGTTACAAAAAGAAATTCAAAAAGGTGGAAAAGCACCCTTTTGGATTGTCAAGAAAACATTCAATCCAAAAGCTTAACTCCATGAATGATTTATATCTAATATGCTCCTGCATGCGAATGCCCATTTGGATTTGAAGCATGAACATGCATAAGCTCCCATTTAACTTATGCTGAATTTAAGTAGTTAATAATTGAGTTTTCTATAAATCGAAATCTAGACTTCTGGATCATAGAGGTTCTAATATCATATCAATAAACCATTTAACCAAACAGCTTAAGCTATTAGGTGAGGCACATGAATAACTTATATCTAATACGGATCACATGGCCAAAACATCTAAATTTTTTATCATAAGCTCTCATACCTTCCAGGATCACTGAATAAGCTCGACTCCATCAAAGACAATCTCAGAGGTGTAGCATTAACAAGTTATTGCAAAAGCCTTTTTAACTTTCTGATTTAATTCACCTTCAATTTTTTGAAAATTGTCTTTTTGAAAAGTATCAGTTCACCTGTTTTTTCCTCAAAGAAACTAATAAAAAAAGAGATTGGAAAAGCACCTATGCAAAACTGCAAGCTAAAAAGGGCGGCCTATTTACCCAACTGTAGTGGGATCTTAACAAATCATTAAGAATGGAAAAACATCAGAGGTCTTCGAAGGTCCAAAAATTATCCATTTTGAAGTTGTAAAGACAAAACCTCAAGCAACATTTAACTTCACAGAAAAAGTCGAAACAAAAAACATTTCATGATATTACACTTTTCTACCATCGCATATTACTTGCTTTTGTCCAATGATGATTAGAAATTGGTTAAAAGTATCAGCATAGAAACAGTACCTGCTCTTCATTCCACCATGATTCCCAGCTATCATCTCCTTTAACCCCTACACCGCCTTTATACAGAAGCCAGCTGGTCCAATCATCAAAATCTTCAACCGTCCTATTTGTATTTGTACATCATGGTTCCATCAGACTCAGAAGACAGTTTGTTTCATATGAAAAAAATTATGCAAATGGTTGCAAAGCAGAACTCAAACCACTTCAAGTTAGAAGCTTGAAAAACAAATAGAATTGGAAGAAGTAGCTTACTTTTGCCATTCAAAACCAGAGGGATTGAATATGTATGGAGCAAAAAGCCATGATATGACAAGGAACCAGCTGCTAAGTGTCAATAAAACAAAAGACACAGCTCCACCATCTGTGTACCCATAAGCAATGTAAACTATAAGCAGCAGTGCCACTTCTAGCCTGTGGGGAAAATTTGGAGCGATTTAATGTCTCTTTTTGTGGTATATAATTAAAATAAAAATCAACCTTAAAGAATCAAAAATCAAAAAAATTAAAGCAGCAGCTGCTTTCAAGAAAAAAAAACAGAATCATATAAACACAACTTACGCTTTAACAAAATGGCTTCTGGAGTAAAGTCTATAATTTTCAGCAAACTTGATGTGACGGACCACAAAGCCTCTACCAGTTGCTCTATACTGTTGGTTAGAATTTAAAAGAAGACAAATCATTAACTATATATGTAGGGAGAGTTGCTCTGTACTGTTAGAAGGATTTGAAAAGGCAAAGCATAAGTTTTGAGAGAGACCTTTGCACCTCCATGGAGGATAGTACGTCCAAAGTAATGAGTTCTAGTTCCCAAGGAAAATGTGAAGAACACTGAACATAACTGAAGTTGCATAGTGATAAAGCTAAAAACAGCCTGCAGTAGCACAAATGTTACATTGAATATTGCATTAGGAATAAAACTGCTCAGTGGCATATTACAGAAATAAATATTTACTATTCTCAGAAGAAAAAGGAGGGAATTTGTGCCAGCAAAGATGTCCACAAGCATTCAAAAGAAATCAACAAGCACAGAAGTCTGGAATATAACTGCACGGACTAACCTTAAGTAATCCCAGTTCAAGTATAAAACCCATAATCATCGGGACTGCAGTAAAAACTCCAATCTGGACCAAGAATTGCGTGTTCAAAACAGCATCTAAAGCTGTATTACCTGACATCTTAGCTTGTTTTGCAATTTCATTATCAAGTCCAGAGAATGCCTGGCATTGTTGTATGCAAAAAAAATCAAATTTCCAGAAGAAATAATAATCTCAAAAAATATCTGAATTCAACCAATTAGGAATACCCCAAATAAGATTTTTCCTTGATAAAGCCATGTGAGATGAAATAAGAAAAGAAGCAAAAGGATGCTTATGGCAATTAATGAATCTTGTATCAGTTCAAGAGCATATCTTCCTCATAATTCTTGTTTAGTTAAAGGGTATATGTGAATAATTTTGCAATCATTTTAAGCAATGAATTTCAGTTTATTTTATCCATCCAAATTTCTAATTCATTGTCATGATCAACGAATTGACCAGTGAAAGACAAGTCCTGTAACAATCCAAATAAATGTTTGAGGCCGGTGGCAAGGGTCAAATTTGGCATCATTTTTCACAATAAAAATTAAAAGAAACGATTGGTACGTAAATGCCAACCAAGAGAACTTTAGTTGACACAGTAAACTCCAAATTCCGTAAAGCAAGAGCTGTGCCTGCCTAGTTTCAACCAAAATTACTAATCATGAACCTAACCAGAACAAAATGAAGCATGGAAGGAGTACAAACTCAAAGTCAAAACAAAAAATCATGTTAAGGTGATCAAAGAAAGGAGGAAGAATTTTCAAATTACCAGATAAACCCTCCCATACAGAAAAATGTAAACTGTGAGGACCGTCATCTGCAACAGACATTTTTTTAGATATTTGTGGAGAAATGCCACCTAAATGGTATCAGATATTATGACACATAAAAAAGTCCATGAAATAGCCATACCATTGTGCACACATAATATCCAACAGTTGTGAAGTAGAAAGAGAGCATTCTGAAAAAATCAAAAAGTTGTCCAAGCCTATATATATCCCTGCTAAGGACTTGCTCCCCATTTCCTCCCGCAACTTTCCCTTCAAAAAGCGCTATCTGGTTCAACCCAACATCTCTTCCCTTTCCAACCTGCACAAAGCAATCTATTAAAAAAGACGAGGAATACAATTTCACAAGAATGGCAATAAGATGACCTAGAATAAAAACCTGAATGTATTCATGATGAGTAACATTCCCTTGCCTCAGTGTAGAGTTAAACCCTGAAACATTTCATTTAAAATCATAACATAAGTTTGGAAAAAGAAACTGATCTAAACATTATACAGCTCATCAACTATTAGCCACCCTATACACAAGCCAAACCCCATTCCCAACCCCATGTAACCAAGAGAACAAAGAAATAAAATAAATAGAACCTTCTAAAAGAACTCAATAAAATAAGAGAACTTCTGAGAACTCGAAATTTTGGCATTATTCCTTTTTAAGAAAACTAAAAATAACGTCAGCAGATAAACCTTAACCTCACATTGTTGATAGACAAAGAACCACATATCCCACTCGTTCACCAACCATTAATAAGGGAAGTACAAACATGATTGCAGCGAACAAAGGACTAAAGCAATTAAACAAGGTTAGAATATGGTGAAAGAATATCATTTTTTTTCCCTTTCTGCTCCTTGCTCTTCTACATTCAAAAAAGCAAATGAAACTGACTCCAGTTGTTGTTTCTTTTGTATCATAAGTTATTACAAGATTAAAATTGCTGAATTATACCACATAGCAATATGTCATGCTTCCAGGATTTGTTGCTGAAATAGAAATGTTATGATGGAAGTGGGGGCATAAAAGAATAGACAGAGTTTGAAATTAGTGAATTAGAGAGAAACAGGAATTGAAACATATTTAGAAAATGTGCTTGAGATTGCCTGTAAAACACGGATCAGAAAAGTGAATAATGAAAGGGTAAGAAAAAACAGAGAAGGGTAGACCTAAACATGGAGAAAAGTCCTTCAAACTGATTCAGAAACCTTAGCTTGCCAAATTGTACTTCAAAACTGTGCAGTGGAAAACCGACCCCAATTACCTTGGTACTAAGGCTAGAATCTATTGCGTTGAGTTCGTTCTAACTGTTTTAATCTTTTTCCACGTGAAAAAATAATATTAACCAAGTATATTTCAATATTATCAAGTGAAGCAACAGAAAAATCAGTATTAACTTAAAAAATCACGATACAAAATGCCTCACTTTAAGATCAAATACATTGTCATTGACAGTTCATCAACCTTATGCCTTCAACAGATTTATTAACAAAAAGGCACAACTAATAACTTGAGCAAAATATCCAACTGTTTTCATCAAGTTATTGGCAGAGAAAGGATTAGAAGAATAACAACATCAATGAGATATACAAAGGGAAAGAGGAAGATAGGGCTGAGAAGGAGATGAGAAAATATCATACCCAACACAAAATCATACCTGCATATATATCTTCACTAATATTAATTACACGTGATGCCTTGCTAATACCACCTCGAGTTATATGAAAAATTCTATCAAAAACATCTGGGTGGCCATAATGCATGCGGACCCTGCAGGTTCAGATGGTAAGAATAAGTAAACGCCATTGAGCAAAATCACCAGATGTAAAAGAAAGAACACAATAAAGGAAAAGGTTATAGACTGCTCACTTGAGGGGACTTGCTAAGACACGTTGAGCCAAAGTAACAAAACTAGTCTCTTGATTGGACATGAACCATGCTAGAGATGAAACACTGCATAAACATATTCAGAAACGGTAAGTAGGAAGGCAATGAAAGCAACAAGACCACAGCAAAAATTGCATGAGAGAAGACATGCCAAACCTTCCTGTAAAAACATGCTCTCTTACACCGAGGATGGTGGGAGGTCGAATGCCATGTCTGGCTTTGAATTCCTCGAGAAGATTTCTCATTTTCATTGCCTCTTCAAGGTAGTTATCCTGTACAAAAGGCATATGCATGAGATTGCACAACATCTGCTAGGAATAGGCTGCGATTGTGGGAATTACATGGCCTATAAATATCTAACTAGAAAATCATGTAGCTAGTTCAGATTTATTATGCTTCCTCTTTTGTTGTATAAAACTAAATTATTGGTAAACCTTAGAGCTTGAAGACATTATCAAGATTCTGACTTCACAATACAGCAACATTATAGTATCCAAGCCTACAAACTCTGATTTCTCTTCCTCTGCTCTGTTTTTTCATTTTCCAAATTTCTTTTCTTTACCACCTCTAAGAAACAAGACCATGTTTTCTAGCTCACAAGTGCATGCAAGTAAACATGCAACAAATCCCCGTCACAAAAAAAACCTCCCAATCAAGTTGTTACTGGAAGATTATAGAAGGAATTCCACATGCATTCAGAAATTCTACCTAGTCCATCAAGCATCAAAGTATCAAACATCAAATGTTCTGGCTGCCTTATATCCACTAGGAGACATGTTTTAGCTGGGCATCTCCTAGTCATTATCCTTGTTCTCCTTTTCACTTCCTTTCTAGCTACGGAAATATTTGCTGGGAAAAAGTAATTACAATGAGCTGCATTTATAGTATTATGGTTGACGATATATGATGATCGCCTGGTTAAAATTGCAGCTGAGTTGGTCTAACAACACTTGGAAGGCTTAACGATGACTGTCCAAGTCATATAGGAACCACTCAATTCCATTTACCTAGTCATGCATAATTTTACTAATAATCTAGACTAATATACTAAGTGTTATTCAAAACACTAAAAGATGAATTCAGTTCACTTCAACAATCTTATAATAGCATTACTAGAAGCAAAATTCTTCATGGCTTTGACTTTCGTCAATTTCAAACTGATCTTTCTGTAAGGGATCAATCTGTGCAACTCTTACTCCTAATCCAAAGGATGTTTCTATCCAGCTATTGAACAAATCTCAAAATATACCGTGTTAGCTGCAAATATAAAGGCAAATTACCAAAGGGGTAAAGGGAGAACTCATAAATTTTGGTTCAGTTACTAGAATAAAGGAGGTCAGATACTCATTTGGCACATCATGACCTGATATGACTAAGCAATTATTCTAAAAGCACAGCCCAACCTACAGCTAAATGGAACAGAATAAAAGGAGTACATCCAATACCAAATGGCTAAGCAACGATCACTATTATTGTCAACGGTCCAGTCTATTAAACATGGCCCCAAGTCACGAACCAGTTGTGGCAGGCTATATAGATCATTCTTTCCAACTTCTGTGATTTTAGGCTGCATATCCAAAAAAGATTCAAAAAGCCACTGGGTCCACCAGCATTATTTTCTTCCAAGTTACTTCAACCGTAGTCAACTTTTGTTATGCTCTCCAACATAATATGCAAACTTTTCTAGCAAAGAGAAAGACTAGTCCACAATTCATATGCCTAAAATATCTCAACACCATTCCCCTAGTTTGTCCTCCATTGTTGTCTCCGTCGTCTTTTCCTTAGCATCTCAACTTTATCCTTGTATGCTCATATCAATCTTAACATAATTATTTCTTCAAATACTACCCATCACATGGACATTGCCGCTTAAGTCATTGGTAAACTTATACTTCAGCTTCTTTGATAAGATACAATCCGATAAGATCATGGAAGCTTTTCACATCTCATACATCCAAGTTTAATCTGATGGTTAACGTCCTCATCATATCACTATCATATTGATCCAACTGGTATTGAATTATGATTATTTACTTTATCTTAATTCTACTAGCTTGAATCCCCTTAATCCCATGCAGTTATAACTTCTCATTAACTGCCTCTAGGACCATCTATCATAACTGACAACAGCAGCAACCGTAGTAAATTAGCATATATTATTACCTGATTCATGTCAATAGTTTGAATAGCATCCCCACGGGTAAAAACAATAGCGTGGTTTTGGTTCTCAGGCTTCCCTTCTCCAAGCTTCGGGTCTCCAGGAAGTTTGATTGAATAAATTTCCTAAATACCAAAAAAAGGTTACATCAACACTACGTATAAGCACTTTAATTCAAGAAATCATTCATAAACTGTCAAATCAGAAGCATATCAAGTAAAAAGTACCACCTGGCACCAAGAGAAAATATTTCAAAAGTAAAATCAATATTTGATAGAACCAAAAAGTATTCATGACAAATACCTCGAGACTCTTTAAGTGTAATAATACAGACCATAGAACATAAACAGCAAAAAACACAAGCCACTGGGAACAGAATCATAAGCATAAGGAATAAAATCACAAGATTTGCTAAAGCAAATCCTCAACAAACAAAATTTCCATGATAAACAATTGCTAAGCAGTTCAGTTATATAAAATAATCCTCAAATAAAAACCATGCTGCAAAAGCCTTAATGCTTAACAGAACAAGAAAATGTATAAAAAATATCACATCACTGATAGGATCATGGCAGAGAACCAAAAAAGCAGTCTAATATTGATTTCAGGACAAAAGACAAAACAACAGAAGCGTTGATACTTGTCTGAAAAACATTTAAATGTTAAAATAGTTTGTAAGTGAAAATTTCAACTACATTGTTTCTTTTGCATGCAAAACCAAAGCTTTAGACAAGTTATTGGTTGAATAAGAACAATTTTTTACCTGATCTTTTCCATGTATATCAGCTTTAACAAGCTTTGAATAAAAATCCTTAGAAACCTTTCCATCAGCAAGACCACTCTCCTCCACATGTATAAATGCAACTCGAAGTGCTTCATTTCTGAAAACATAAAGCAAGGAAAAATATGAAATCAATTTTCATTATATCATAAAAATCAGTACAAGGATTTATTGGCAAGAATGTGCAGTGACAAGTATACAAGAACAGTTCTCAATCAATTATTTTTGTACTTTGATTCCAGAACTTTCCATAGCTAAAACAGAAAAGAGAGAAGATGAGGTCCAAATCTACTTCTTCAATTCAAAGATTTGACCTACTATGTCAACAAATGTACCATACCATCCCATTTCCACTATAAACACGATGCATTTAGAAAGTTTCCAGAAAACCAGGGAAAAGAAATAAGTAATTATACCGCTGCAACAAGAGAGCAATATCAGTAGCTTCTTTGTCTTTCCGTTGCTTTTGTTGCCCATAGATTTGGCATGATACCACATAAGTGAATTTCAAGTCAGCTTGTGCCCTTGATTCCCGTGATAATTCAAATCCTTGGGTGGTAAAGAAGCCTGTTCGGGTCTGATCGTCCACTACAAATACAAGATGAAACACGTGAACATGTATCTTGCCATGGAAATATAATTTAAATTTATGAACAAAAGTAGTAAATACCACCGAGTGATCTCCCTTCAAGAAAACTCTGCAACATTAAAGCCCTTCTGTAGTACATCATACCACGAACTGTCTCCAAGGAAAACAAAGAAATAAGGGGAATAAAACAAGAGAAATAATTTAGTTACAGATGCTGTTATCCTATTTGCATTGAGATCCAGTAAGATAAAAATAGGGTCAAGACACAGTAAAATTAAAGCAAACATCTAGCACTTGTATGGAAATCACTAACCAGTTCGAGCAAGAGTCTGCCCTCGATAGGATGCCCAAAAGCGAAGCTCCAAAGTATCACTAGAATTTTTCTGAAAATCAACATCCTCTGTAGATTCTCCTCTACCAATTCGTTCCAAAAAATTCTCCCATTCATCTAGAACAAAATTCATATGCATAAAATGAACCACAACAACATATTGATTAACAATCAAAAGAAAAGAACCTTAGAACCTGATATGGTATAGAATTCTCTCCCAAGTACTGGAAATAAGAAACTCTCAAATATAATATAACATAATGAAATAACATCAGATGATATAATGATAACATCAATCAGATGCAACGATCCATGGAAGGCATAAACTGAAGAGTAATAAATACTGAACGGAGAACAAATACCCAAACAAGAACTAACACAGGTCTCTTATTAAAACTCCAAAATCTTATAAATAAACAATGTTGGTTTTCTTCATTTTTCCTACAGATTTTAGTAGTTTAATTTTTCTATAAGCCCAAATTTCAAGTCTGGTTTTGCCAATATCTTATTAAATTTTTGGGTATTGCCTATATATGCTCCTTTATGGTCCACCTGTTACAGGAAAAACCACCACTACTTAGGTTATCCTCATCAGCCATATGGGTACTTAATTACTGAAACTTTTTATCAGTTTTATTAACAGCACTGAAAATATCTAAAATACGCAGATAGGTGAAAGGTTCATTCATCTCTCTTTGTGAGTACCATTTAATCAGGCTTCCTACTTGATCATTCATACTAATCTTAACCCTTTTCAACATTCCTGAAGGATTTTACATTCCACCAAGTAGAATAAGAAAACAAGAATATACCTGGGAAAATTTTCTGAAGATAGAAAAGAATTGATATCCCATCCTCATTTTCATCTCTCAACTCAGAGTAACTATAAAGTACAGTCTCGCTGTAGTATGGGGTGAAGACACTGTAGAGAAACAGAAGAAGGTAGTTAATAACCAAACAAAAATATATTACAAAAGAAGAGATACGTTCAATACTAGTGAGAGAAAATAGGTAATTGATGCATTAATCATGTGTACCTAAACGGTATGATTTCAGAAACAGGTTTTGCTGAAGGCATATCCATAAATAATGAATTTGTGAAGAACTGTAGTCTTCTTCTAGCTTCAAGATTCTTCGGTATATTAGCTGCTGTGTCCTTTACAGTAAGAAGAAGATGTAACCGTTTCACCAGCTCCCTCTGCACCAACAACAAGGAAAGTACTCATAAATGCTGTAATAAACAAAGACTATATAGAGAGAGAGAAGAGGTACTTCAGAAATCTCACAATTTCCGGATCTCTTGGCCATTCTATTGTAGAAAACAGACGTCCTTCATTTCTTGCTCTTGCTAAAATGTTCCATGTGTCAAGCTGTTCTCTGCATCATCAAACTCAAACAAAACTCAGTTCTAGAAAACAAAAAAAGCACTTCTGGTGCAATTTTCAAGCAACATTGTAAGACCAACAGGACCTTAGATCAGATGACAGCAGATCATGAGTCACAACCTCATAGAACTGATACAAAGCATTTGCAGCACCTTTAGCTAGTTCAGGTTGGTCTCGTATCTGATGCAAAACAAAAAAGCAAGGAAATCCATTCAGATGTTTATGAACAGGTCAACAGCCCTGCCTGTTTGGTAGTATCCAGACAAATATGAACCCAATTAAGCTCAATATAAAATATTGAACTGAGTGGAAACAAATACAGGAGGAATTATAACAGGTCATTACACAGTAGACTATGAACCATCAGTGCAATTCACTACCGGGATGTTAGAAAAAAAACCTAAAATAGTAAATGTCACAAAAAGTCGAAAAGAATCCATGCTTCATATTATCAAATAGTCGGAGATTTAAAGTGGATTTACTACAAGCTCACATCCTTAAAATGAAATAAATGAAAAAATCCTGAAAGAGAGGCCCTTTCCATTCCCAACAATTTTGGATCTACTACAAGGAGAATCCACATCTAAACATTGTACAGAACTGCTAAAACAAAGAAACATATTATTCCTGTGAATATACACCCTAGAAAATGAGGGGGAAAATATGCAAATTAAGCTCGTGACTGCAAGTTTTCTAACACCACAAATAAAGCTCTCAAAACTGAACGAAAGGTTGAGCAACCAAATTGATTGGCCAGCCCTGATATCATACCAATAAACTAACGAAGTTAAAATTTTACACCTGCATGAGAAACATAATTGGTGTTCAAGAGTTGGTAATTTAGCGGAATAGAAAAGAATACATGCATATCAATTGAGATGAATACATCAAATAGAAAATAATAATAATAATGCTTTTAGCTAAAATACAATATTCCGACAGAAGAAAAATCAAAACCATCACAAGAAACCATATGAGCATCCCATAAAGCAACAGCTCGCTTAACTGGGCATGGCATACCTCAACCCAATTAAACCTTAATTTCAGACTTGTAGGGGTTTGCTACGTGGATCATTCTTTTTCAGAATTTTTGGTTTGAAACTATATTTCCAATAAATGTATAGCATTTGTTACCAATATTGTTTAAATGGATTATATCACCAATATTGTTTATATTTCCAATAAGGCCCTTGAAACTTACAAATTTTGGGCATCAGATCATTATACCTTTGTTTTAATTAATAATTGATCATGGTTGAGTTATCTACTATTTATGTAATTTATTTAATTGGATATGAGATTATATTGCTGTATAAACTAGCAATTGAAAATAATATAAATCATGGACTAAAATGTTATATTATATACACAATCATATGAACTTTTCTTAAATGCAATAAAATACACTTATACAATGAGCAAAAAGTTCCATCATGGTTAATTGCAATTTATGTGTTAAACAAGTCCTTAAAGATGATAAAATTAAAAGTTAAAGGACTAGTTAAAATGCAATAAAAATGTAAGGATCGATGCTAAAAAACTGAAAAGTTTAAGGACCTTATGATCCTTTTTTCCATGGTTTTAATGACATCCTATTTATACATTCTTCTTGTAACATAAGAACAAAGACAATATATTGGCAAGAAAATACTTCACAAAAAAAAAATTATGATCAGACCCAAGAAAATGGGGAAAAACAGATTGTTGAGGGCCCACTCAACAACTCATATAAACAAGCACACAAGGAACAAGTAGCATGTTCAAAACATCAGTTAACTTTCAAACAATAATAATATTCTTACAACGCAGTATTATAGATAACATGCAACATACCAACAGCCCAGTTAGTGCGGTAAATCTTTGCATCACTAGAGGAAGCTTCTTAAGCATGAGAGTCACAACAAGTGAACCCTCCGAGATACTATTATTGATTTCCCGAAAAATCCTTTCAACCCTATATGATAGGAGCATAATGGGGAAAAGAAAGAAAAAAATAAGTATGTGCAGCCAAATAGAACTATAACATATAAAATATAAGTGCAAAACAGCACAGTTAGCAAAGAGATCCTTACCAGAGTCTTCCCTCACCATCGACCAGAGAGTGTAAGATTTTTTCAACACTGTAATAGCATTCCTGAACTGCATATGCCATGTACTCATCCTTACATATTCTGTTCCAGAGATCTCCTTGGGTATCTTTGCAGTCCAAAGCCAAATCAACAGCTAACAAAATCTGGACAATTCAAACAACAGTTTATCTGCTTAGGTTCATTACTAAAACAAGGTCCAAGATGACCAGCAAGAAAAGCCGCACCTTACTACTCAGAAGAAACAAAGGCCATTGGACTAATCTTAGGCTTCCTGTATTGCCAGGAATCGAAAGTAGGTCCATCTCCCTGAAAGGAAATGAGATACAAAAATCCATGAATCTGGAATAGAAGCGAAAATTTCAATAATAGGAAAAGCATAAATGTTTGCTCTCTACCTATTACTGATAAAATCTTCTTCACGCAAGCTTCTGATTATCTCATTCCAGAAAGGAGCAAACATTGCAGCATATTCTTTATTTGCATCTTGAGGTTCCTGGATAAAAGGGACGTTACTTTAGTCAGGTCAACTCATGCCTCAGATCTTATCCTCAAAACCTTCTTCTTACAGTTGTAGTAATATTAAGAAAAACTTACAAATACTAAGCAGAAATGGAAAACTATTGCAACACAACACTGAAATTTTCTTGGTAAATAAGAAGGTATAGAAGAACTTATTGTGCATGCACAAAATAAGATGTTTACCCATTTCAGTACTTTGCTTTAGGGAAAAGTATAAAAAGCCTTATAGTGTCAGTCCATTTCACTAATTTTAATACCTTGTCAACAAATATCATTACATTCTTGTTAACATATGTTTACATAATTTATTTTTATAAGAAAAATCATTTGTTAAATAATTTAAGAAGCGATAACCATAAAGGATTCACAATAAATAAATCAATATACATTTTCAATTTATTATGAACATAAAAATAATTTTTTAAATAAATTTATAATATTATTTTGACGTAGCTCAATAGCTAGTCTGATAGTAGATGGCAAAACAAATAATTTCAATTTTTAAGATTCATATTGCCAAAATATTTAAATATAAGAATCTCACATCTGTAAGACATGAAATTGTACAAAGAAAAACATAGGTCCTAAATGTTAAGAAAAAAATTTATTGGATGAGAGGAGCGGTCAAATAGTTGGCTTCTAACCTCACCATACAATGAACAATTCAATAAACCAATTAACTTGTATCGAGAGGTGTTTGATAACTCAACTTATTGCTTAAATTAATATTTTAAGCACTTGATCATTTAATTAAGATGACCTTACAAGATTTAGCATACAGAAAATAAGCAACCACTGAGAAGGGGAAAGAAAATTTGCAAGAATTAGTACCTGAGATGTGTGTCGATTAAATGGAATCCTGCAAGAGTGTTTAATACCAAGTTAAAAAAGAGAACGTAGAAATGTAATTGATGTCATTGGTAACCACAGATATCAGGCCATGAAGTACTCCAGTAGATAGCATTCTTCAAAGTAAATGGAGAAGACAGAAGAACTTTTGAAAAATACACGACCTATTTAACCTTAGTAGTAGGACAAAATCCCTTTAGTCTAAAGAGCATCCACCCACACAGAGCATACCTTTTTGCTTGACTAGAGACGAGATGTTTCACAAATGCCTCTGGAAAGCTGTCAAACCGTTTATGCACCATTTCAAGAGAGCGTATCTGTCATCAGATTAAGCAATTGCAACAAAATACAATGGTGACTGCTGGACGGATACAAGCAAGCTGCAGCATATATAGAAAATCAAAAGAAATAATTTGCAAGATAACAGCCATTTGAATACCTCACCCAAACGAGCCCGTGCACCCATTATGCCACCCACAATTGCTGATAGAAGAGTGTACCAAATGTGAATGTCCATAAGATAAATCTGAAAGAAAACAAGAGCAAATGAAAAATTCTGAAGTTCTCATGCTCACAAATTCATATTCATCATCCTGATACAAGTTCCAGGACAATTTGCACCAAGAATTTATATAATAGCATGGTTCAACCCGACATGCTTTCAGTTAATTTAATTTAAATTGCTTTATCTTACTTAACTTTGTGAATTAATTTAATTTAAATTGCTTTATCTTACTTAACTTTGTCAACAAGAACTGGCAAAAATTATATAGATTTTACCTATTATTTTCAGCAAGCAACTTAATGCATGGTTCTTCTATGAAGTTAAAGAAAAGAAAAATAGAACTCACAGCAACAACAGGAGCCCATAAGCTAGCTATGGCCAAAGCATGATTATTATCTGCAAAAATGATAGAAGAATGAGCAACTTAACTGCAAACATGCAAAGAAAAAAGTTTTGGGGGAATGGAAAAGTTCTTGAAGCCTGGGAAGGGAAGGGAGAAATTTTGTAGAAGTTGTATGATATCACAACCATCCAAATGTCCTTGAAAAGAAAATAAAAAAAAATCTCATAATGCTTGTAAGGTTTGAGACCTAAACAATTGCCCCCATTACAAGCTAGGTTCACGATAACAAAATGACAAGCAGTAACTGCATAATCCTGGTTTAACCTCCTGAGATAAGAATGAAATCACACAAGATGGAATCTTCCAAATTGTGGATCAAGAAAAAGATTGCCATAATGTGGTCCAATATTAATATCACAGAAAAAAAGTTGGCAAAAAAGGTCAATCTTTGGTTTGCGTATTGCATCATAAGAACTTATATTACTCACAACTGGACAGCATACCCCCAACGTGACCAAATTTGCACAATTGTGTTCTGAAAATGGAAGAATAAGCTTTTCCGAACCATAGAATATCTAGCCTATTGTATCTTAGTTCTCATAATAAAATTAGAATTCCACGTATTGCAATAAACTGACATATACCAACAGAATAGAGGTCAACGCTATCAAAAGTAATGACAAATAAACAACTCACTCTTTGACACAAAATCGTGCCATGAATATTCCCTAAATTGGAGTCCTGAGATAGTATCAGTGGGTTCAACAAGGGGTCTAATCTGCATGGTGATAATAAAACGTTAGAACAACATTTCCACATTGAAGTGCAAGGCACATGGCAATAATCTTAAGCCAAATAATCCAAAAATGAGTTGCAACATCTTTCCTGGAGAAAGTAGGTGAAAGTGAACTTGCAGGTGAGGATCACCAACCAAAATAGGACATACCTGCAGAAGTAAAGAACAGATTATTAACAAAATCAGATCCTCATAAAGATTGATCACGCTAAAATAGCATACAATAAAGTCTGATTGAATCCCAGATCTCTTGAAAAGCATAAACACTTGAAAGTCGTTATGAATTCACATACAAAACATGCCTATAACCAATCAAACAATTTGTACTTAAATAGACATCGCAGACATGAATAGAACATATGACAAGAACCTAATCCACAACTGTAGATCACAATTAGAGAAGGAAAACCCTTTGCTTTAAAGAAGCAGATATCGTACACCATACATGAAGGAAAGCTTCACATCTGATTACTAACAGATAATTAAAGAAACACAAGATAATGAAGGACCACTCCCCAATGACATGAAGCATCAACTAGAGACAGCTGTTTAGAAGACCCAGAAGAAAAAAGATGTTATGCACACATGAATTCCACAGTTCAGAGAAACATGTATATGCACCCTGTAAGGATCTTCAGAGAAAATAAACAGATAACCCCATTAAGAAAAACAACTCTAAAGTAAGAAGAAAAGTGCTCAGAAAGATTAACTAGCGCATACAGTAGCATTACAATTGATCAAGCTTAGGAGAAACAACAGGGGAAGTTGAGTAGTTCAGATGATATACATAGTCAAATGGTGCAAAAAAGAGAACTCTTTAATTTCATGGGATAAACTAAAATCATAACAATACTGTTTTATCTAAAAGGTATGACATAATGTAATCAGACAAACCGGCAATAATCACTCATTTTCTCAAAAAGACCACGTCCCACAAAATATCGTTCCTGAAAAAAAATTCATTTCAACAGCAATGAATCAGTCATCCAGATTTACAGGTACCTACCTACAGAACTATCAGGTAATCATCCTTGGAAATAAATCTATCATTACCTGATAGATCCACTTAAAGAATTGAAAGAATGATTGATCAGACATATCTGATAGTGTATGGCACGCTGGAAATTTGAGTAGCAGAGCAAAGACAAGGCGCAAAGCTGCATAGATACCCAACACAAGTATATATATACGAAAATAGGATGAATCTGAATTTTGCTGATATCTTTCATCCAAAACCTTCCTGCAATAATTAACAAAACCATAAACAACTATGTTTCCAGAAAAGAAACTATGCACACTCCATGTTAGAGCAACTTAATATAAACAATACTGAATGCTTACACATAGACATATGTTACAAACACTGAGCTCAAGCCCCACCAGAAAAACCTAATAACAATCCTTGAGATAGCCATGCCTCTTGCTGTAGTGTAAGCCCCAAACATAAGCAAGACATCTAAAAAGCCTGAGTACCCACAAACAATAAAATGGCAAAAGAAAGAGATCAGCGCTACAAACCACAAAACAAACAATTAATGAAACATGCAAATCCCAGAATACTGCAAAGAAACTCTACTCTCTATGAAGTTCATGATGGCGAATGAAGGTCCAATGCTGAGTACTACTTTGAATGTATCCAAATCAATACGTCCATCATGGAATGCTATAATAGTCAAAGCCTGCAGAGTGAGGAAATAAATTCCTTAAAATTTTGAAATGAAGAGCTAGCAGTCTCAAAAAAAAAGCATACAGAACTAAATATAGAAGAAAGACATGTCACCTGGAACATCAAAGCCAAAAAAATCCAGAGTCGATGAAAACTTCGATATAAGTGGAAGAATGTGCGATGCTCCACAAAAGAGCTTTTACCAGTCTGTCATTTTTTAAATACAGATGAAGAAAAAAATATCAGCAAAAGGGAAATAGCATCCAAAACTACAGGTCTTTGCCACAGAACTGGGAGTAGGGAATAGCAGGAAAACAGCATTCCCTCCAATGCAGAATCACCAATTAATATGAGTGATTGTTTATCGTTAATCAGACAGAGTAAAAAATGTCATTTAAAACTGAAAAAAGTTTCAGTAATCAGCATTAAGTATCAACTACCTAATAAGCGAACTCCATCATCACAACTACACATTAACTGCAACTAGTGATCTAAAATTTTAATTATCAATACATGTCCTGGATACTATTTCAAAATTACAATTAATCTACAGAAAATATAAGGTTTCATTAAATGCCAATCCCTAGAATGTCAAAAGTGAACTTAATGCTGCCACTAAATATGGGAATAAATTTAAATGTTAATGCCAGTAGATTGGCCAACCAAAGTATACATGTCAATTTCTAATAACAGCTTCTAATTTAATGCCCTCAGTTAAATTTTTCTATTGTGAAAATCTAAGACATACATCTCTCTACAATTTCAGCAGCAAACATTTATATTAGAATGTTGAATTCAACCATTTATAGGTGAAAAGAATTTAAGGAAACCAACCCTTTTCCGCTGCTTAGGCTTGAACAAAAATGATGACTCTTTCTTCATAGGCCAACTTAACTCAAAACAAGCTGGGGACCTACATTATATATTGCAAATAAGAAGAAAGAACACATGAAAGTCTGCAATTTACAGCAAAGTAATGAGAATATCTAAAAACACACCAAAAATATTCATTAAAATCGTCATAATTCCTCCATGCTGCATGTGAAGCCTTTCCATTGTTGTTCCTTGCTACTTCCTGCATGTATATCAACAATGCCATATCAATAGTCTATGCAAACTTTCAATTGTTTAACTAGAAACTGGGTCTTTCTTCTAAAACCCTGACATGAATATAAGCATGAATCTAAAATATCTATTGTTTCTGGTCCACTAGACAAAGAAAAAAGAGAAAAAAAAAACAAAAAACACAGAAAAGAACTCGAGCACATTTGTCTCTTGGGTATTTCATGATGTGTTTTTCAGAAAAATCTTTTGTTTTCTTTTTTCATTTGATATTGGACTGAGTTAATTTAGGCGAGCAGTTGCATGGCCAGAGACACAGAGATTAGCTGCTACTTGTATTTCTGTCCCAGAATTACATCTCAAAACACTTTTCATGTATATCATCCAATATTATTTGAAACCAACATTCAAATAAGTCTGCGCCCTATTCATGTAAGCTCTATCAGTAAGAATCACCAATTCCACAAACAGAATATCAAATTAAGTTTCAACTTACCGCTGACATTGTATCATAGATAGGACAAATAATTTGCCCAAGAAAGGAAACAGAACCACCGTCAGTTGTGCAACTGGCAGCATGAGTAGCTTCTCCATGATCCAAAATTGCATCCAACTCCTTCGCCATCTGAAAAACATGATTCCCATAATGACAAATAACATGCATAGCAGATAAGAAGATTATATAAAAATTTAATAAATTTTAAAGAAGCTGATCAACAAATATATAAATCAAACAGAATTCATGAGCTTAGAGAACCAATTCCATTGAATAGGTAGAAGTTAGAACCAATTTCATGTTAATTTTCCAACTTTTGCAATATTTGTAATAATACTAAGAAATGACAGGTTTAGTGGACAGATAATATCATATTAATCAATGAGCTTAGAGAAAACAATTGCAGCTAGCATAGTGGGTCAGGTAAATTTCTTAACTGAAACAAGGAAGCTAATTGAATAACAAATTCAACTTAATGAGACAAGTTCAAAGCTTACATGGTGAAATATATAGCAAATGCATTCAGGGAGAAATCGAACATTTGCAGCTTCACCCCATATGAGAAAGTACAATGAAACGAGAAAAAGCTTCCTATCCCTATTGATCGCTTCAATACTGTAAGGATACAGAAATTTGTGAGCAACGAGAAAGAAAAAGGTGATGAAGAAGAAGAGAGAACAAGCAAAAGTGTATTTTCAGGATGACAGTTGGCTGGAGAAGTAACCTATTCCACACAAGACGGATGCGCAAGTATCTGCACCATTTGATGTAGTTATCCAGCACCTTGAAAAAAACCTCATTGATTGCCTTCTCATCAATTTTCTAAACACAGAAGAAACAATTAAAAAAAAAGAAAGGAATAGTCAGTTAACAACAATTACAGAAAATCATGCCAATTATCCCTTGCTGCTATATAGGAAGTACACAACAACAAAGTTTGGGTCACATGACAAACATATGATTCCCAGTGTAAGAATTTGCCTACAAAATGCATTACAAACAATGAATGCATCCACTAAAATTGTGCTTCCAAATAGCTACAAATTGTGAGCATAACACCATTTGTGCTTATGGTCAGATATTCTATGTTCGAGTGGAGAAGCATGCTTGACAGGATACAGAGAGATACCCTAATATCATCTTGACAACTCAGTCCCAGGATTAGGTGTTATGTTAAAATAAGTATGTAGAAATTTCATGAGCCGAAGAGAGTGTTGGGCTTAACTTATGATAGTGGCGTTAAATGGGATTAGTACCCATCTTGTACAAAATCAATTGACTTGTGCTAAGTATCAATCTACTCCACTTATATACCACTTAAACTTCTCATATCTTTTCTATGTGGGATTCTCCAACACTCCCCTTCAAGTTCAACTGGTCTAGATCAATTATCACTTGCTAAACATGAATATTCACTTGGAGGTCCATCAAACACCTAAGCCAATCACAAAGGCTCTAGGTCCACAAACAGGTCTAGTCTTCAGACTAGTCCAATTCCAGATCTTCGAACATAAGTCCATGATTATCGGGCCATTTAACCATCTTAGGATTTGATATCATGTAGAAATTTCATGAACCAAAGAGAGTATTGGGCTAAACTCATAATAGTAGCCCTAATGGAGTTGGAATCCATCTTGCACAAAACCAATTAGCTTGTGCTAAATATCAATCTACTCCACTTATATACTATTTAAACTTCACATGTTTTCCATGTGGGATTCTCAACAAAGTATAGCTAATTTCTCCAGCAAAAACAGGGAGACCAATGACAACATTCTCAAAAACCTTTCCAACAACTACTCTTTAGCAATCCTGCTAAGTTTCCAATCCCAATCTTCTTTTAATCATATAAGTAACGTACAAAAATTTTGAAATTAACTTGCATACTAAACAAGTAACCA
Organism: Dalechampia spathulata; assembly: GCA_948192965.1. Taxonomy (NCBI): domain Eukaryota; kingdom Viridiplantae; phylum Streptophyta; class Magnoliopsida; order Malpighiales; family Euphorbiaceae; genus Dalechampia; species Dalechampia spathulata. The sequence continues at coordinate 51,382 of CANYBF010102885.1, forward strand.
TCAGAGTACGTCAGTACCCAAATAACAATAATTTTTGGATTTGCCATTAACAATACCAAAGCATGCACTGCAAACATCAAAAAATTTTGACATCAATCGCCCATTCACATTCCTACAGCTCCTGAAATTCAGAATACTCTCATATCCTACTTCTTGTCACATAAGTATAAATATTACATCAAGATGTTAGCTGAGATGATCTTGCTTTATCTAACGAATGAGCATGTTGATGCTAAAAAACAAATGGTACAACTAAGAAAGCAATTAAATTTAAACTAATGCCATGGAATTTGATTAAAAGTTCCCTGATAAAACGAACTAAATAGGCAGTCATAACTATTTTATAAATAATGATCAATTAAGTTGAATTCAGCAACTATAAGAGAAATAAAAAATTCACAACAATTCAATCTAAAAAATAATAATTGCAACTCAATTAAACATTCATACTAAAAGAAGAAAAGCACCCACTGGATCAGCTTGGAGAGGTACACTCAGTTGTGTCTGTGCATTTGCTACTGTGAGGATGACATTTTCACGTTGGTTCCTTATGTTGTCTCTCTGCAATATAAAAAATATACAAACATATATCAGGATAGTCCAAATAAACATTGCACTGCTGGGAGAGCGTTTTACAGTACCAATATAAGCAAATAACATATTTAATTACACAAGTGAAACTTCAAATACCTCTATTAACTAAGTGCACAAAATTTTATAACAAAATTCAAATAATTAATAAAATATTAAATTTAGATATTAAGACAATAGCAATTGAAGCTGATTCACAACATTAACATTAATATCCTTCCTCCACAGCTTTTTGTTTAGATACAAAGACAACCACATCCATTTATAATACACGTACATAGTTCATCTGAAGTATGAACATGACCACAATTAAAATTAGAAGAATTCTACACTTAAATATTATAGCTGAAAAATAAAGCTCCTCATGAATATCCCTACAATAACTCCAAGTTCCAAAACATATCTGGGTGCAGACTAAGATATCATATGAAACAGTTAACACACACCTGAAAGCCAAACGAATATTCCAAAAGATCAAACATGTCTGCTTCCCGTTCTCCAGAAATTTCAAAATCAGCAGGAAGTATTGGAAAATGCTCGGTATATTTAATGGTAGAAATGGCACCTCTAACCTGGAGAAATCAGGAAAGTTAAGAAATGCATGTGATTTTACTTCGGGAAGTATCATGGAGTGTACTTGACCCATCCTTGAATAAGTAAAAGCATCATTCTTTTCAGATAATTAGTCTTCCAAACAAAATGTTAAGTAGAAGTATGCATGACCTGGAAAATGTAACAGGAATGGTTAAAGACATTGGCAACAAAGCTGGCAATGTTTGATTACCAACTTACTTCAGGGAAAACGCCAATGGCATTTGTTAATGATGGGGCTTCCAGAGGAACAATATTGTATGGCATGAGTTCCCCAGCTTTTTTTATTCTTCGCAACTGAGAAAACAGACCAAAATTTAAGTGAATCAGCACTCAGAACCTTGAAATCAATAAACATGCTCTAAACTGAAATTATTTCAGAAACAGGAGTCAATTTTGATATTAAGAGCATTTACTATTCAAAAAGTTATCGTAATTTCAAAGAAACAATCTTTATCAAATATAATTTATTTAAATTGTTTCCACATATAGAATTCATGCTAAAAAGTCTTTTTATGAGATTGGTTAAGAGTAAAGACTACTGTATGGCTAGAACGTATTCATTGGTATATACTTTAATAGCACTGCTGTATTTAGTTATTGTTTCCATTTCAATTACAGGTTACTTGAAATCCTAATTATTATTAATGTTCAACCTAAATCATCAATTCTGCTCTCCTGTTACATCACATTTTCTTAATTTTAGTTTTCTTTAGCTTTTAGTAAGGATGAAAATGCAATGCAAGTATTCAAAGATTACAGCAATATTTTGGTTATCAGAAATTCCCTCTAAAAGTGAATGTATGGATAAAATATGCACAGATATCTTGTATCTAGCATCACATTGGCCAGGATCATATAAATCCTAAACCACCAACAACAAATGTATAAAAAATAAGTACGAAAAAACTAAGCCTTTCCATTAAAATGTGAAAAGATCCGAAATGCACATAAAACTAAATACATCGCATCTCAGTCAATGAAATGATGATTACCTCCTCCATAATTAGTCTTCCAACACCATGAGGATCTGCATCTTTGCTAAGTGCCTCCATAACCTCAACCAAGGCCCTCAGAGTAGCAAACACCTTTTTCATCTCTAGAGATCTTAGTTCCAACCTTTAAAAAAAGAAAGGAAATTAGAGCAATGACAACTTACTTCCATTATATAAAGAAGCAAATTTACAATTTCACTTCTTTTACAAGATTGTGAAAGAAAGTACAGCATGGATGACATTAAATCCTCCCGCATAAACTGAACAAACTAGAATAAACAAAAAGATAGAAAATAAATAGAGAAATGGTCCCCTCAAGAAAACCCGCTTGAAAGCTCCAAAAGCATTAGCTCATATTAACATTTCTGAACTTCATACTAGCTGCAATTCTATTACTTGAAGTTTCAGAACATGCAAAACCTATAAATACATATGGTACGGCGTTCAAATTTTACTTTGTCTAAAAAACATGTTTAATCAAGACCAGTAAACTTCAATACAAAAGACTTAAGCAATCAGGAGTCAATTTTGAGGAATCAATAACAACAAAGCACTAAAAGGAGCATGAAATCAAAATATTCATGGCACTTTGCAGTAAACACATGAAGTTAACAATTATTTCATAACAAAAACCAAAACTACCCCCTTGCAGCATTACTAAATAATGAATAAGATACCTAACCTTAAATTTGTCGATGACGAAAATTTTAACACATAGAAAACGCTCAAAAGTCTAGATTATAATCCAATTATTGTAGGTAAACTTTAGACTCAGAACTCTCTTTGAATCCATCCACGAAAGAATGTTTGTATCACTAATTGAAGTAATTATTCATTAACATGGAGAAAAAGTAGCCTTCATTGTATCATAACTTTATCAAAAATGTGAAGGGGGTCAGACAAGCAAAATAATTTAAATACAGGAATTGCTTTCTCCTTTGACAAACATAACATAAAATAAAAAGTATTGAAAAACTTTTAAATATAGGAATTCCAACAAATTCAAACACACACCAAATTTTGTTTAAATAATTTAAATACAGGAATTATATTCCAATTTAAATATTTATTAAATATTGTTGTTTAATTAGCTGCATTAAAGGTACAATATTCCACTGTTAGCACTCACTAATTGAGTAAATTCAACTATATTTTGAATGCAGATGGTTATTTAAAAACTAAAACAATACATATACACAAGAAAAAAAAATTTTAAATCATAGAAGAAATACATATCATGGATGAGGCAACACCTAAAAGTTCTCAGTGGTGAAAAAATTAACAGAAAGGAACAAAGACTGTTGATACAAACTTAGACAAAATCAAGTAATTACAATTGTAGATATTATTATATTAAGAGATTATATCATTTCATTTTAAAATAAATTATAACAACCTAGGGTCAACTAATTGACATGCATCACATGTGCAGTAATGCTAATTCATTTTAAGCAACACAACTTATATTCTTAACCACAGCAAAATGCAGCCAGTATTACAAAAATGAAACACGTCTGCTACAAAGAGAAGGATTATCCCAGTGAAAACTATGGCTAGCATGCGTAAAGCAATAAAAAGACAAAAACAAATGGCAAGGAATATTGAGTCATACTCTCCAAGATTAGCAGTAGAAAAAGTTCCAGACTCCCTCCAATTTTGCTCTTCTCTTTGAATATCATCCACTCTATGTCGCCTTTTGTAATGTTGGTAAAAATCCCACAGGTGTTCGATGTCATGACTCCGATCTATTTGAGCACCGTCCTTTTTGGCAAGTTTTTGCTGTAATGAAATGAAGATTTTGAAATAAATGGAGTCAAACTTAATCATGAACCGCTAATTGATAGTCTGGAGTCACTGTACTTAAAACCGCAATAATGATAAAGTTGTACCAAATTTGCTTGCAGCGGTAAAAATTCAAAAATTAATTATACCTTGATTACAGACGTCAAACCAGTCTTGAATTGGAGAACACCGCGACCATCACTGTTAGGATCCAGATTTTGTGCCATAGAATATGCCTGCTCACATACTGGATTTGGAAGGGGCAAAAAGTAGAGTTTATAAAATATTTTACCCACTTTCGAGTGAGAAAAGGAAGCATTGGAATCACTAAGATGATCCACCAAAACAGGTTGACCTTTACAGAAATTTAACCAGTGTAGGATGCAGGTTAGTTCTGGCAAAGAATAATGACATCTCATTCTGTACGTAAGAGTCGAACACTAACTAAGGTAAGAAAACTACATTCAGCTTCAATTCATGGCTTGTCCACAGATGTTTCCAAATCAGCGTATATATATTTGATTGAACCTATGAACAAAAAGTAAAGAGTATAAACGAAACTCACAAATTCTAGCAACATTGGGGTCTTCGTCTTGAATCTCATCAGCAGCTTGCAAAATGGCATCAATATTGGTTGTACGGACAAGCGAAGGTGGAACAGCACCAGCGATACCGCTAGGAGTTCTTTCATGGCCACCTTGACCGGCAGTTCTAAGCTGCTCCCTGTCCAAGGTGGCTCGCACTAGCCTCTCCCAGTTATCGTAAACCCTAACCATTATTCCGGTACCGAACGGTTCAAAACCCTATAATTACTTACCATGCAATTCAGTGACAGCTATCCCTTATTGACTCGGTCCGAAATTGATAATCAGGTTAAGAAATAACAGATCTGCAAACGAACAAACAGGGGAATGCAAAAGGATAGCTAACGGAAGTGGAAGAATACGCGGATATCGCAATATATAGTAATGTCTTCACAATAATCGCGTGTGAGGGCGATACATGGAAGCTAGGGTGGGCTTTCCTTACCGAGGGTTCAGGAGAAGTAAGTCAGGTTGATGGATGTTCGTCAGCGTTTAATTTACGATGACCGAGTATTATGATGGTTTGGAATGGTAGGACTTCATGCAGCAGATCGAGTAGTCCGCGTGAAAAATTTGGATTTAAGGATACGACGACGTCGTCGTATCGTACTGTTTGATCAACGGCCAGCGTGTGAGGATGAATATTTCAATCGTCCGAGTGGAAAGTGGAGATGCTATTCATAGTTTTATTGCTTTGACGATGCTTTTTTTCGAAAGTTCATTTTTTCTCAGTGGACTTTTTTTATAGATTTTTACTTTTCTTTTTATACGTGTAAAAAAACCAGAAAACGATAAAATTAATTTGTGAAAATCAGCATGGCCCTTAATACTTTCTATAAGAGTAATAAGTGTTTAATTTATTCATAATCATGATTTATTTTAATATACAGTATCATTTATTTCTGTAATTAATTAAATAATATATTTATAATAAACTAATTTTACTCATTATTCTTGTATTACTAAAATTAGTTCCTATGCATTAATAATTAGGTATACTTTCTCACACCCAACCCAACGTAACATGTTCTCGTAAAATAGTTAATAATTTTCTAAACAAAAAAATTATTAATTATTTTATAAATGATCTACATATGTAAATTTTTTTATTTTTTTAACTACAGTAAATTACTACAATAGTTGTACGTAAATATATTATCACATATCATCATAACAGAGGTAATATCAATATACAATAATATACATCTATTTTATTTCAACATATGTTTTCAATTTATCACATCATCTTCCGTCATGTGATATGTATATTTAAATTTCATATGATAAGATAATATCAATATTACACACATCACAAGTTCATAATATAAATATTATTATCACTGAGGTTAATATAATAAGTTGCATATATACAAAAATACCATGAAATATGTTACATTGGTCCAAAGCTACTTTGAGAATGAGATTCTTTAAAATCACAATGGCCTCTAACTGTAGATCAGTCAGCCTAGATTCTCACCAGAAAGTCTTGGTTTTATGTTCATCAAATAATAAACACTGAGTATAAAACTCAGTGGTGCTATAAAATTAAGTAAATGACATTAGCATATATCTACTGTTACACCCGCGTTTAGGACCCTAGTAGTTTGTGTGTATATGAATGATTGCTAGGGTGTATGTACAGATGTATGTATGTAATTGATGTGATGTTGTTAATATGAGAATGCATGTTTATGGTAATGTGATGTATGTGTTC
>CANYBF010102892.1:0-18266 GCA_948192965.1 Dalechampia spathulata
TCATTAACATGCAATATCACATACTATTCTCACATTATATCACATTTACAACATCAAAACGAATTGAAAATGCATAAAACTCAATCAAAATGCAATGAAATCAAACTAAATCAAATGAAAATCAACAAACAATCAAGCAACAAGTAGTAGATCATTACCTATGTCGATTCTCCAAAGCGACTTGAAGCTTTCCAATCCAATTCCAAGATGTTTAGGTAAAATCAAACTTAAAAACTAATAAAAAATGCTTAGGTTTTTGTATTTTGAATTAAAACTAATCAAAACAAGTTAGTTTCAATGTAATGCAATCAAATCCAATCAAATTATGAGCTAAAATGATGAATTCAATTCGCGTTCTTTTGGAAATTTGAGAGAAAAATGATCTAAAAAACCCTAGCCAAAATGTTCCCTTTTGCCAAAATAACAGAAATTCAAATTATAACAGATTCAGGAACTTACCCGAACGGGTAAATACAATTGGGCGATTCGAGTAAACAACTTACCCGAACGGGTAAGGTGTATACCCGAATCGGGTCCCAAGATATCCGAACGGGTATGAGGCCCAAAATGACAAAAATACCTAAAAGCAACCCTAAACCGAACCCTGAACCGCACCAGAATGAACTGGGAACGCCCGTAAAGGCAAAACAATGATGGAATAGACCCAGTTCATCCCAATCGGCCCGAGAGGCTCAAAATTTAGGGTGCGACACTACTTTTCCCTTATCCTTAATTAGAGCTAGAGGAGTGATATATTCCCTTAGGCTTAGGGCCTCCCAAATCTACTATTGTAAGGGAGTCTTGAAATTAGTGGACAGTAGATTGTCCATCGACTGATTAATCAAATTTTGGATAGTAGCAAAGTGAAACTTCATCTAAAATTGAGCAAGTTATCTTAGCTGGTGATGAAATACTTTTAGGAATATGTAGGTCAAACATATTTCTACACATAATAGAGAAATTCAACATGAATGCCTGGGTATGCATTATTTTCCAATGTATGTGATGTGGCATGTAAGATGTATGCATGGCCTATACTAAGAAACATCCAGTGTTATGGCTGCAAGAAGAAATCGATTAGAGAAAATTATATGAGTATGCATGTATGTGTGTTTAATAGAAAACATGAACACGTTAATGAACATGTAGTACACAGCAACACTCCCTACCACCCTTATAGCTCCATGAAAATCAATAAATCCAAATTCTCCTAGGTGGGATATTAGTCTGAAGTTACACTGGGAAATCAAGGCATGATACTTTTAACATGTGAGGCAAGCAAAGACTGATCATTTATCGATCATATGAGAGATTATGATGAAAATTTGATAGCATTTTGATATATCATATTACAATGATAAGAGAATGCTAATTGAATAGGCATAAGGTAGTGTAACTGTTTCACAATCATGATAGGATCCTTACTCTTAGTGGAGTAATACGAAATGGGAAAATAGGCTAGATTTAGGCAAATCCACTAACTTAATAAGGCACAGATCCATATAATATGGAACCTAAGGGACCTAGTTTGGAATGTTGCTATGGTTAGCTGCATGGGTTGTAGTTGGGTAAAATCCTACCATGTTGTCCATAACCTATCCAAATCAATTGAAATATCAATATAGGATTATACCTTGCATCTATCTGGTCAAAGAGTCATTGATGATCTAGAGTACAAGGCAACGAGTGGTGAAGGTATACTTCCTTTCCCGAGAAGTCAAATGGAGTCCAAGGTACTCGTGCACCCATAATCACCGATTAAGGAGGGACAAGGGTGGCATGTGATGTACAAGTGTCCGTGTAATGTAACATAATTAATCTATATAATATGATAAAATTGATATGGAACTTTAACTTTCAATACTGCCATTGTTGATGCAGGTCTTTAGTGGAGTCGTAACTGTGAGTGGAGCACTACATAATAATGGGCTATTGGGAGTCTGCTTAGAGTGAAATCATGGTCTTCCCGATGGGCTCCTTTGAGGTATAACATGGACCCATGGTAAGGTTACATAAAATGGAGTCACCATTGGATGGTTCTAGAAAATGGTCAAACCAACCCATAACATTGGTGCTAAGTTAAACCTTTTAAAGATTGGGTTTGGGTGGTAGAAATTTTATTTATTTAGAGTTGATAATTTTTATCATAGTAAGCAATTAATTATTCCTAGGTAGACATACAATATCATATGCATGAATATAATCATGTAACATATATCATGGCAGCATATAAATTATGGTAGTAAATAAAGCAAAGCAATAAAAATAATGTCCTGCAAAAATGGATAGAAGAGAAAGGAGAAGAAACATAGACTATAGCAAGACATACATGCATAGGAAAACAAATAAAATAAGAAACTATTTTATTACAAAGGATCTTCAATGATACAAAAGTGAGATGTCAAGCTACATCTCCTCCACTCCACTTGGGAAAGGCAAGATAAGGATCTCGAACAACAAGAACCAAAATGCATGATCAAAAATACAAACAATAATATTAAGAAATAAAGAGGATTTTAGGACATGATTGATCAATCCAAACCTATAAGATAACATGAATCAAGGATCAAGGTCCACTAAATGTATCAACCATATTCATGATAATATAATTAACACAAGTTAGATCGTGAAAATACCATGAAAATGTGAGATAACTTCCAATATCACTCATGAATGTTAATTGGGCTCAATTTACTTTCCAAATTAGTTTCAATCATCCAAATAGCTTGGAAATCAAATCAAATAGCATTTAATTTAGAAAATCAATTTAGCAAATCAATTTTAAAACTCAATAATTCTAATCACTTTCTTCACCTTCCAGCTTCAGGTCTTTGCTCAATCTTTGAGGATTTGCTAAATTAAGATAAATGAAGGATGATTAGATAAGGAACAAGAACCCTAAAAACCTGAATTTAATGATTGCAAAAAAGAAGCCAAAACTAAATTGATGAGAGAGTCGCTGCTTAAAACCTTAAGTTTCCACCCTATATCTTATGTAAAACTACATAAAAAGTTGGTTATTTTCATGTGAACCATCATGATCCTTTAAAAATTGATCAAATAATTAAAATTAAGTGTTAAAATGCATGGGGAATTATGGACAAAAGGGCTCAACATGAGTCGTACGAGGCATAACACGACTCTTGTCAATCATGTAGTCCCATTTTATCATCAAATTGAGGTGAACATGAGTCGTGTGGGGTTTAACATGACTCGTGTCACTTTATATACATGAATATTACCATCTTAACAAGGCCAACTTGAGTCGTGTGAGCATTAACATGACTTCTAAACCTATAAAACATGAGTGAAAAAATCAATATTTAAGATTTACATAAGGCAAATGACAATAACTTACATGCATGAAACTAATAAATTACATTCTAACATGCAAAATCCTATAACCAAATGGCCAAAATGCATGTAAAAAGCTAAAAGTTTAATGCAAAGTTACGAATAAGGGTAATGTATGAAATTTACATGAAAAATGCTTATATTTGAAGGTGGAAACATAAAAACTATGCTTAGAGGGACATTATAGTAGTGAGAAATATAGGTGAAAATATCAATTATTAAAAATTAAAATTATTATTTTAAATTATTAAATAAAATAAATTTAAAGAGTAGGGTAAAATAATATTTTTATTTATTCTTCCTTTCCTCTTTTAATATATTTAATATACTATGATAGATTAGTAATATTTTATAAAAATATAATAATTATTTACTTTTATTAATTAAATATATAATTGACTAAAAAAAGTTTCAGACTATTTTTTTTTGTCAACCGAAATATGTAATTTAAAAATTTTGAAAACACTATGTAGAGTGCTTTTCTAATATCATAGAAAATGAATTTAAAATTTGTAAGAAATTTTTTTAAAAAGAAATAAACATGCAGACTATATTTCAACAAACCCATCCTTTTTTTTAAAAAATTCTAAAGAAAACCAGTAGGAATATTGCGGTTTTCAATTTCTTACATTAATTAATAATGCATATAATTTACTATAAGAAAAAAAGAGAAACACTTATATTTTTGAAGGTCGTGGTAATTGTCACTATTGGGACATTAACAACAAATAAACCTAAAACCCTCGGAAAATCCCAAAGACAACAGCTCCCCTCATTTCCATGGCATGAACCCGTCCGCTTCTTCTCTTCTCCTCTACCCGGGTAACAGTAATCCCTCATTTTCTTGTTCTTCTATGGCAATTTCTTCTGCTACCATCCGTTTATCTTCCTCTCTCTTCAACGCCAGTCTCCCTCGTTCTCTCCGTTTCTCTCGTCTCCGCCACTATTATGATCGCCACCACCTCTCCAACCTCGGCTTCCTGTCAACAACATTGTTTCCCTCCTCCAGGCCCCAGCTCCATACTGTGCAAGCGCGGCGAAGAGATTACAGTTCTACGAGAGAGGACACAGATTCGAGTGAAGAGCAGAATGGAAGTTTGTTGGTCCAAGATTCAGATAAGGGCAGAAACGGCCGTATTGTTCACAGTGAACTTCATAAAGAAGCCACTGAGGCTTATATGGCCTATGCCATGTCTGTGTTGCTTGGCAGGGCTTTACCTGATGTTAGAGATGGCTTGAAACCTGTACATCGTAGGATATTGTAAGTACTTTGGTAATGTTCACGAATTTATCAACTTCAAACTTACATTGACAATTACAGTTTAACGCCTTAACCATTGCGTTTGTCACTGATATTCCATTTCCTGGTTATCGTCCATTGAATGTCTTAAACTGTTATGTTCCTTCTATTATCTGAATCACCTGTGGATGAGTTTTCTCTAAACTGTTTCTGAAGGTTGAAATGTGATTGGTTAGTTTCTAAAACTCCTGCAGGTTTGCTATGCATGAATTGGGTCTTTCTTCAAGAAAGCCATTCAAAAAATGTGCTAGAGTTGTTGGTGAGGTTAGTAGTTCGTTTATTAAGTGAAGCAAATATTCTTTCTTCTGTTATTTATTTATTTATTTATGTTGGTTTATAATTCGATCATTTGTTTTATAATATGATGTTTTACACATCTATTTCAGGTTTTGGGTAAGTTTCATCCCCATGGAGACTCTGCTGTCTATGATGCACTGGTGCGAATGGCACAGGTAGAAAATAGGAGTGGGACTTTTTGCTGTTCTTGAATTTTTGTTGCTTAGGAGTTTCATAACTTTTAAACTGATATGGTTTTAAATAAATTAATTTATGTCAATGACCTTTTATGCAGGATTTTTCCTTAAGAAGCCCTCTTATCCAGGGGCATGGGAATTTTGGTTCAATTGATGCAGATCCTCCTGCTGCAATGCGTTATACAGAGTGCAGACTGGAAGTATGCTGTCATTGTCAGTTAAAATTTAGCGCACATAGGGATTATATCCCTTAATTTGGTTTCTTATGAATAATCAAATATTTTCTTCTTACAAAGATTTCTTAATTCTCGATGGAAATTTTTGGGGTACGAATGAGTGGTATCTCTAAGTGCATTCCTGTCAATAACCTATTTTGAAGTGTATCATCTATAATTTTTACTAATTTCACTAATTCACCATAGTTATGATTTCAATCTTGAATGTGGGTTGTCATAGCATGTCATGGAAACATTGGCACTTGATGCTCAAATTGTTTGGGCTTACTTAATTTGTCTTGTTGTCTTGTCTTTTTGTTCGGATTCTTCAAGAAAACAACCAATGTGAAAGTTGCAATAACTTCAGTTGCATTCTTGCAGGCACTCACAGAAGCTGTTTTGTTGGCTGATCTTGAACTTGATACAGTGAGTTATGTTATTTAAATATTTTTTCTTGTTTCATGTTATCCAATGCTTCATTTTTTGATATTTCTTTTATTGCAGGTTGATTTTGTTTCAAACTTTGATAATTCCCAAAAGGAACCTTCACTTTTGCCTGCACGGCTTCCAACATTATTGTTGAATGGGTCATCTGGGATTGCGGTAATCTCATAGCTACTTCTGGTTTTCTTAAGGTCTTTTATATGCATGTTTTTCTTTGCTCTCTATTGGTATTTTATTGCATAAGGAAGTCAATATTATTAATAATTTAATATTTTTTAGGTTGGCATGGCAACCAACATTCCTCCGCATAATCTTGGAGAGCTTGTGGATGTGCTGTGTGCATTAATTCACAATTCGGAGGCCACTGTAAGTGTCCAAAAACAAAAATTGACATCTTTAAAAGTGGGCGTGTATTGAATGTTTGCAACAGTATTAATCACTGTCCTCTTTTCTCCTCATTCCTCTCTTTATCTTTCCGTCTATATTCTATAGATATCTTTTGCATTTATAATCATTTATCATCACCGTCTCATCTTAAGATTTGAGCTGAAACCATAGCACTATTTGGTTGTGATGCTTTTTACATTAATGTTACAGCATGGCTACTGGTCATACTGCCTCACTTCTAGATAAAGTGCCTTGGTAATTAATTATCTCAATTCTAGATAAAGTGCACTGGCTATTATCTTCTGCTGCTTTGACAAGTTTATTGAAATGCATAAATGCTGTCATTGCTAAACAGAAATAGTTACTGAATACATATGTGGTAGATTATATTGGGTTACTATGTCCTGCAATTCTGGTTTTAGCTTCAAATGATGCTATTCTTGTAGAATATGGACATCATTTTACAAATAAACTTGACTATGAAATCTGAGTTATATTTTATGAGGCTAAGGTGAAAAAATGAAAATTGGCTGTTGAAACTTTTGTTGAAAGAAACATGTTTTGATGTTATGGTGCTGATATCGCTTTTTTTTTTTTTAATATTCAATTCACATTGTAAGGTATGAATTTAAGAAGCCTTAGTTCAAGGTTTATAAAGGGATTAGAAAAAAAGCAATTTATCTGCATGTCCCTTCTAGTCCTTTTCTTCTTCTCCATTCCTCTCTCTCTCTTCAATCCTTTCCTCCTTTGCTTGTGTGCTATTGCCCATGCGAACTACCACTCTTATTTTCCTCTTCATTGCAGCTTATAATGGTTGATTTCATTCACCCCTTTATGTAGTGTTTCCAAAATTATTATAGAATATGTTAAGATTATATTTTTACCTAAATAGTGTTAATCGCCTTATATTAATTGTCAAATTTTATTGGAAATGAATTTTGTATTAAATAGTTGTTTTGGTTAGGGTCACATTAGGCATGTGAATTATGTGGTTAAATTCTTGTGAAATCATTCATTTGAGCAATTTTTCTTTCTTTTTTGTTCTTTGAAAATGTCAGTAGCAATAGTTGATCATATTAAACTCTATAGTATAACAATGTGGTTTAGAAGCCTTCCACTTGAAACATTAATATGTTAAATTTGAAATAGTATCAAATGTTGAATGCCTATGTGCACCTTATTCTAGAGACAATTTTACATAGTCTTATTGACCAAAAGATTGGGATTATGGTTTGATTGAGATGAATGTCTTGTGTTTGACACATGGGCAATTTTGAAGCTCAAAAATTTCAGAAAGGTCTTCAAACCATTGGTTTTCCATGGATTAGAGTGATTGTTCTAGGGCATAAGGTTTTTCTCTAATGCTCAAAAGTTTATATCCTTATCCATCTTTGAATGATTGTTCTAGGTAATAAGGTTTTCTCCAATGCTCAAAAATTAATATCCTTATTATCTTAGTTCATGTTCCTTTCTAAAGCATCCCATTAAAGTATACAACATGTACATTTGCATAGCAATGGATACATGGACATAAGCTGTACTTATGGGCTCCCTTAATGTAAATTAAATTTTATTTTCTCGGACATCTCTTATATTTATAGTTGTTGTTACAGTTACAAGAGTTGTTGGAATACATGCCTGGACCTGACTTTCCAACTGGAGGACTAATTATGGGGAACCTTGGGTAAGTTAAACTATTAACTTCAGGTTCTCATTGCATTAATTGAGCATGGTAGTCAAAAGCTTCAATAATAAATCCATGGCATGTAGAGGCTTATGTGTTGTGTTACCATGAGTCTTGCTGGTCTTTTTAATGTTTCATTTTCTAAAGCTTGACAATAAAATTACTTATGAAATGATGTTAAACAATGGTGGGTTTTGGATGCAAGCTAAGACTTAAGGCAAGGCACTGAAGCCATATAGTTATGATTATAAAATTTTTTCTCTATCCCACATGCTTCTTGGAAAGATATAAAGCCATTTGATTCTATTCCATGAAATTCGTCCAAGTTAATTAATTTAACACATTCCCATTATTTGCTTTTTTTGCCTTCTATTTTACCACTTGGGTTTAGGTGGTAAAAATGTTTGTTGCCTTCTATTCCCATCATTACAATTGCATTCAATTCTTGAACCACCTAGGGATTTTGTGATTGCATTTACTAATTGGTCATTTGAACTAGTGTTTAAAAAAAGCGTGTCTCAGGCGCGCCTCACTCTAGGCATTTTAGTTGGGGCTTTTCTACAGCATAGGTGGGCGAGATGGCTGAAGTGCACGCCTTTAAGGAAAAGGCACACCTCAGGTAAGGCGACAGGGGCACGCCTGGGCGTTGGAAAATTAAGAGATGGGCCAAAAGAATTTCAAAGGCCCAATTAAATTATAAAACCCTAAATTTTATCCATTATACCCTAAATTCTGTCCACTGTATCCTAAATTCCATCCACTATACCCTAAAATCTGTCCACCATACCCTAAAATCTATCCATTGTCCACTATACCCTAAAACGCCTGGGCGCTGGAAAATTAAGAGATGGGCCAAAAGAATTTTAAAGGCCCAATTAAATCATAAAACCCTAAATTCGATCCACTATACGCTAAAATCATTAGTGATCATAATGTTAGATTGTTATGTTTTCTATTTTTTGTTTGTGAAACTTTTTATTTGCTTTGGTTTATGTTGAATTGAATGAATATTTTAGGTTGTTCTTGTTTGAATTTAAGTAGCATATCATATTTAGTAAGTTGGATAACATTTGACTATTTTGCACCTAACCTCATAAAGGCGTGTGCCTACGCCTTGTGCCTTGCGCCTAGGCTCTAAGACCCCCTTGCGCTTAAATGCGCCTAGAGCTTTTTTAAACACTGATTTGAGCTGTGGAAATTGGTTGAGCTTCAACTTAATCCAACTTGTGGCTTGATAAAGTGGCATTCTACCTCTTTATGTTTTGTTCTCTTTCTCAAAACTAGGTTAGTGGCAAATTGATGGCAACTAAATTGTCATAAATTAACTTCATTGGTCCATGACATGCACATTTTAACTCTTGAGGAAGTTGCAAGTTGCTTTAACAACAAGACTTGAATAATTATGGAGAAGGGAATACTGATTCTTGTATATTGATACTTTATACATGAAATCCTATCATTAATTAGGAAATACAAATCAAGTAATTAGGAAATACAATCAAAATAATATCTACATTATAGGAAAGTAAAATATGCTAGAGAATATATTGAAATCAAGGAAATCTTTTATATTAGTTAACAATCCCCCTTAAGTTAGTGTATAGATGTTGCTCATGCCCTAGTTGCACACTAAGGTATGATGGGTCTTATTGTTGAGTCCTTCTGTAAACATGTAAGCCAATTACTTTTTTGATGCAACATG
This sequence comes from Dalechampia spathulata, assembly GCA_948192965.1. Classification (NCBI taxonomy): domain Eukaryota; kingdom Viridiplantae; phylum Streptophyta; class Magnoliopsida; order Malpighiales; family Euphorbiaceae; genus Dalechampia; species Dalechampia spathulata. The sequence continues at coordinate 9,560 of CANYBF010102892.1, forward strand.
ATCAAGGCTCAATATACTATTTGTCAATTTTTCCTTAATGAAGTATTGATCAATTTTAATGTGCTTTGTTTGGTCATGTTGAACTAGATTATGAGCTATGCTAATGACAACCTTATTGTCACAATACAAAGACTAATTACCATCTCTTGTTAATTGTAGTTCCTCCATAAGTTTCTTAACCATGGGAGTTCACATACTCCTTGAGCCATAGCTTTATATTCAATTTCAACACTTGATCTTGAAACTATACCTTTTTTTTTTTTGCTTCTCCAAGTGACTAGGTTCCCTCGTACTAGAGTACAATAACCTGCGGTTGACCTCCTATCATTTGTAAAGGATAAGAGTTTTTTTTGTGTGTTTTACAAACTCACAAGCACCACAAAATAATGTATCAAGTTTGGTATATTGAAATAACTTAGGATATGATTTTGCCAGGTGGGTTTGGGGGTTGTAGCAGTTTTCTTTGGTATTCTGCAGACAAGTTTATGCATTAAGTGTCCATCTAGAGTTCCATTTTGTTACAATGCGTACTTTTAATTGAAAACTATCCGCAAATTGTTTGGATAGGGGTTCAAACTAATTTCTAATATACTATTAAACCTAACTTCCAAAAGTGCATTTCTTGAAATCAATTATGTGCTACAAAACAAAAATTGACCACAATACCAAATCATCACCAAAACTCTTCCAGGCTTTTTATAGAGGCATGCCTAGCTTTTTCAATCCCTGGCTTTTTTGTTTGTTCGTTTTGATAATTTGTCTCATCAAGCTAGGCCTGGTAATGTTTGTCTATTTATAAGAACTACTTGTTTAGCTTTAGACTATAGGTTTATTTGTAGTACCTACTACCTTAATTAGCAAATAACCTTCAATCGTCATGTCACAGATTCATAAGTTCAGGTTAAAAACTTGATGTAGGACAGCTTGAGATTAAACTATACTAGCTTTGTTATCAAAATGCAGTGGTAAAATTAATCTGAAAGTTGAAAGTTCAGATCTGATTGAGGTAGAAAATAAGAAAAGATAAAAGTTTCTCTTAAGAATCACATATGGAAGCCTAGGAATCACACTTAAGGGAAGAAGAAAGAACTGAATCATACAATTCTAAGAAAATTGCTGAAAATCTCTTTAAATTGGAAAGAAAAGCTACATGAGAACTAAGCTAATCCTAAATAGAAATTACTAAACCAACTCATAGATAAGAATCCTAATTAAAATAAACTACTGTTTTAGCAAAGTTGACATTTATAAAAATGCCGTTAAATATGAAAATTGTAAAAAATATAAATTTTGAATTTCTTAATTATACTTTCCCTACATGCAAACAACAATTTCAAGATTTATTGTAAATCAACATGTCTATACTAATTATTTGAATCGTCACCTTTGTTCCTTTCTTTACATGGCCTTGTTTGTAACTTAACATATTGAGGAGCACTAATTGATGAGTTGAATTTTGAAGTTCTTGGATTAGAAGATGAAAAGTCTCCGAACAATTTGAAAAGATTTCTTGTACATTGTGCTGCTCTAAGTTTCAATAAGATGATAATGATGGATTCTGATGCCTGTTTATTTGTGAAGTATCCTAGATGCATATCGAACTGGGCGAGGACGTATAATTGTTAGAGGGAAGACAGATATTGAGTTGCTTGACTCAAAAACCAAGCGAACTGCAGTTGTCATTAAAGAGGTTATCATTTGGGTTGATTGTATGTTATGTTGTTATGCCTTTTGATTTTCATATTGTACTAGACGTTAATGTTTTGCAATTTGTACAGATTCCTTACCAAACCAACAAGGCATCTCTTGTTGAAAAGATTGCTGAACTTGTAGAGAATAAGGTATTTTTATATTATTTGAAAGGTTAATTATTTTATAACTTCCCTTGAGTTGTAACAACTAAGCTAGAATATCCTTTTGTTCACAATGTCAAATTTTATTCTCTCCTGCAAAACATTAATATTTAATTACACACCTAAATAATATTGAATATTTTAGGATTTTTTAAAATATCAATGTAATAAATTTTTCAAAAATTTGAATGTTTATTAGAATAATTTTAAAGAGTAACTTAGCAATTTTGATTTGAAAATTGCATTATTGAGTTTTTAAGAATTATGATTATTATAATAGAATGTATCATATTAGTTTTGATCGTATTTTATATCATTGTAATTATGAGAATATATTTTTTAACAAATAATAATCAATAGCAATTTATTACTCCTGATTTCATATTTTGTTTTATCATAATTCTTAAAACTCTATGAGTTTTGTTTTATAATATGGAACAAACTAAAATTAATCTTTATATTTTAGAGTGAAAATATAGAAATTACCAATTAAATATATTTTAATGAAATATTAGTAACAAATTTTAAAATTAAAATTTCATCAACTTTCTAATTTTTTTCTTTAATTGCACGTTGAGTATGAGTTTTAAGAACTAACAACAAAAGAGTATGGAGCTAGTTCTAATTTAACAGAGACAAATAGAGGGCATGTTAGAATTATATGTTGCATAAACTTGGCAACATGATCATAATTTACTATAACCTGAAGATGTTGTAAACTCATAGTAATCAACCCTTTTTGAAACAGCTAAAAATCCAAGTTTTTTGCAATTGCAGTTTGAAATGTGATTACTTTTGTATTGCTGGAGTTGTTGAAAAGCAACAGAATGTTTTGTGCTACTCTTTTGAGATAATAGTGCGTGGGATCAAATGACTTGATTTTTGCTTCACCTTTGGCTAATTGTCTGCTGTTTGATTGAGCTGAAGTGTGATTACTTATGATTTATGAATCAGTAAACTTAGATTGTTGTTCTGCTCTCAACTGAATCGAGAAAAAGGGCTAGAGTAAAATCATGAGACGTTGTTCCTAGTATTGCAACAACGAGTGCTTCTAGAGAAAAGCAATGATGAGAGATGATAAAAAGAGGTTGATATTACTGAACATGATTACCAATAGAACTAAGAATTCAACTATTTTATCACTTATTGTTGTCGACTCCAATTATTCTCATGTTTGTAGATTTATATGGCAAGTTCATTTATTTCTCAAAAGAAATAACATACTTATTCAGAATTATTGAAGGTCAAATGAAAAAATGTGGAGTGTTTTATGTAATAAATTGAGTAATTAAAATTTACCAACCTCGCATGGTTATGGTTCAATAATGTGCATGATCAGTACTAATCTTAATTTGAATAACTTAGAATCTTTTAGCAATGTTGAGTGCTATGCTCTTCAACCGTCATTGATATGAATTATGGTGCTTCAGCCTGCAATTAGCTGAACTGTCATTTATATATATTTCCTATTACATTAATTTCTAATTAAATTATGATTTTACTAGTATTCATTAAACTTTGTAATGATTCCTTTAATCACATTAATGTCTGTAGGTCCAAGTTTTGACTTGGTTGTTGTTTTAGTTAAATATATTGAATAGTGTTTTATAAAATCCTTTTCTTTTGTCATAGAGTTTAGATGGCATCAGTGACATCCGTGATGAAAGTGACCGTTCTGGAATGCGTATTGTGATTGAGGTATGTAAACAAATATGAGTTAAGCAAATGCTTTGCATGCAATGTTACATGGCTACTTTTTTTCATGTGTGTTCTTCATCTCACAGCTGAAACGAGGATCAAATCCAACAATAGTGTTAAATAATATTTATCGTCTTACGCCTCTTCAGTCTAGCTTTAGCTGCAATATGGTTGGGTAAGTGGTTTTGTTGTACTATTATGGTCCAAAGAATCAAAATCATTGAAATTCATGTTTGTTACGTTGACATTTTCCATTTTAAATTTATTCGACCTTGTAATTTGCAAGTAATTTTTTAACAATTTTTTTTCCATATTTTATCATACAAAATGACTAGGAATGTTTTCCATTTTCAATGACATGTTCCTTTTTTGCAGTTGATTTTATGAGCTTTGTGAAGTGAATATGAATCGTGGTCCAGCATTCTAATTGCCATAAAAATGCTTTATAGTGAAGACTGAAGGATATTTGTCTGTTTGAGAAGTCATGAATTTTCAGTTCACAGATACTTATATTTATGCTTAAGATAACATCTTGATATGGTAATATTTTATTCCACAATACAGGAGCCATATCTAGGCAGGCGTATGTAGAAATAACCACATTAAAGTGAATTTTCCTGGAATATAATGGGGCATTCTTATATGGACAAGCACTAAAAGTACATGGTACCTTGAGTGTATAGAAAGGCGAACAGAGTGGGCGAAAATAAATTTTTTAAAATTAAATATTGGTATAACTCTATACCTAGTTGGAGTCATCTTGCATAAAGTAAATGCAAGGAAGTTTAGAAGTATATAAATGTAGCAGATTCATATTTAGTAGAACCTAATTAGTTTTTTGCAAGGTAGGTACCAATTTCATTTATCTCTATTGTGGTGGGTTTGACAATGCTCCTTGTTGGCTCATGGAGTTATTATATGGTATTCAAACTAAAGATGGTCTAACAACCATATGATCCTGGACTTCTTATTAGCAGTGAACCCAAACATGGCTGAAGGGCCAGGGGCCTCGCAGGTTCATCCAGGTGTTTGTGCTAGACCTCCAACTGTAGGTTCATGTGTGGCGAGAGATAACTTGAGGGAGATCTTGGAGAAGATAATTTCACACCAAAAATAATGTGAGAGGAAGTTTAGTTGTATATAAGTGGAGTAGATTAGGATTTGGTGCAAGCCAATTTTGTTTGAGATGCATTCCAGCCCGTCCTATATGGTCACTGGTGTTGAGTTTGACATGCATTCTTTGGCCTATGGAGTTGTTAACTTCAAATTATATTTTCTCGACTTGCAGACAAATTTCTATGATAAAAGCAATAAGATATTGCCAAGTCCTAACTAGGATGTGTATAAGATTCTTCCATAGAACCTTCCATAAGATGTTTGTCATAAGAGTTATCTATACAATAAGCCCAATTGATAACATACTTTAGCAATATTAGTATATCACATAGTTAATGTATCAAGTAAGGGACTAACTAGGATCAGAATAATTGGGAGAAATAGAGAAGGAAATGGGAGAGGAAGAAGAGAAACAGAGTGAGGGAGATAAGCAGGATAAAGATTCTTCTGTATATTCATGTCCTTGATCCATTTACAGCATGCAATATATATAAACCAGCATATCCTACTGTCCGATTAGCATAACAACTGCATCAGGTAGAGGAGTATACTAGGGACCACTAGGACCACACTACTGATACAGAATACGATTCCTAACTGCATATCAAAATACTCTTATTAATATGCTATTTATCATCTATTCTAGCCCATTAACAGACCCAATTTACTTGGCCCTTCTTTTGTACACTAAATAATGCGCATTGTATAGTTTTTGCTTGCATCCGTTTCTTTCACACGGTAAGCATTCTGCATAAAACATTGTTTATAGACGCATTCTATTTGCGTTTCATCATGAGTCACATTTTGTTCTTGGTGATTTGCTTGCTCTATCTTGCAGTATCCTTGATGGACAACCGAAACAGATGGGTCTAAAGGATTTGCTCCAAGTGAGTAGCTATCCATGGCTTGTTTCAAATAAACTTATAAAGGGAGTTTTTTTTTATGTTTTCTACAATTTTTATGTTTTAACTGACAAATGTTCACTTGCTGCAGTTTTGAAGTTCTATACGGTTTCATTTTCATTTTTTATGTATTTGTTTTCTAGTATATATAAAATGGCATTGCTATAAACAACTCTATTCTTTTGTAGGCATTCTTGGATTTTAGATGTTCTGTTGTTGAAAGACGTGCCAAATTTAAGCTTTTGCAAGCCCAGGAAAGAAGACACATTGTGGAGGTATGTTGATTAAGTTAGTTAGTTCACGTGACTCATAAGAAATCTCTACTGGTGGACTTTATTATATAGGCATTCCTCGTGAGTCAGATTCAACTTCATTTTTTTCTCCACTTGTGCTCATCTCCTTCTACTTGTCTTCCTTTGTAATGACTTCTTCTATGTACATTAGTGCCATGAGCAACATTCTTAAATAAAGTTAACTTGTCATACTTTTGACTAGAACATCAATTGCTTTATTTTCACAAGATGTTCAAAAGTTTCCGTCTTATGCTTTTTCCTGATTTACTTTTTTGGCCTGTACATTCATCAGGGTATTGTGGTTGGACTTGATAATTTGGATGGAGTAATTTGTATCATTAAGGAGGCTTCAAGCAATGCAGCTGCATCTGCTGGTCTGAGGAATGGTAAGCTTCCATTGTTTTTTGTCATAACTTTTCCATTGCATACCGCATTAGTAAATATAGTTAATTTGCTTTTGGTATGTAGTTGACGTTTTGTGTGCATTTTTATATAAGTTTTAGGCATAATTGTTAAAGACGCACCCAAAGCACTATGCAAGTCTTTGAACCTTAAACCCTTTAAGGTGGGTGATTTAAATCAAGCACACGCCTTGACCAAATTTGAGCCACATATAAGACCCCACAGATAAATGAGACAAAATTGATTGTGTTTTTAATAAAAGAAAGACTATTCTTGTTATCAACATCTATTGACTTATGAAAGTAAACATATTAGGAAAGAAGATTCAAGAAAACATACTTTTCTGTTTTTAATAATAACAAATAGGTTTAAATATTACAACAAGCTATCTCAAACACGTTTAGTCGTAACTCTCTGTTTGTTTCATTGTTATTCTATATTTTTGCTATAATAAAAGATATTTGCTTGGTTGAAAATTGTTTGTTATGCATTGTTAGCAAATTAGTAATAAGAAGAAAAAAAATCATATTTGCTTTTCATAATATGTTGTTTTGTCAATGCATGCTCTAAGAATTTGTTATTTAGTGGTGAGAATATTGTTAAATATTTGTATTTTTAATTGTTTCCATTTATTTTCAATCTTTTTGCGCTTCATGTAACTTCGGCGCACGCTTGTGCTTAACACCTAGCTCTAGAACCTTTTTGCACCTAATGTGCCTTTTTCCTTTAATAACTATGCTTTTATGTCTTTATTTGTCGGGCACATTTCTGTTGAATTTGCTTGCGGTTTGGTTGCTTGGTGCATGCACCATATGAGATTAAAAATTGTCCTATTCATCATGTTTCTTGTTATGCTTGTATTTTGGAGATCTCGATGGATGGTAGAATGTGAGGATCATAGTTTAAGAAAGCAAGCTTAAAGTGTAAGGCAAATGAGGTGTCGATTGTTATGCCTCGGTGCTTCAAAGGCACGCCAATTTCAACAGGTGTGCCCCTTGGCACTTGTGACACCTTGCCCAAGGCGCAAAGCATACGCCTCATATTTGAGCATTTTGTTTTTTATTTTAACATGTTGGGCTTGTTTTTAGGTGACCCAATTTTCCTAATTATAAAAGGAAATTAGAGGGAATGTGAGTTTTTTTAACTTTGATTTTACAAAATGTCACATGAATGAAAACTATTAAATTTATGTCAATTTGTATGGAAACTCACTTAATTACTCGCCTTAAATACACCTATTCTTCATTTTCAAATTCTAGCCATTTCTATTTTTCCTTTTTTTTTTTTTCCTAAACCCTGGTCATCACCTTCTATCACCATCATTGTTCATCTTGTAGCCCTTGTGCCTCCACCATGTTGGACTATCACCAATTCTTGTGTCATTGCCTTTGCCTCTCGCCATCATCATTCATTCGGTCATCATTGTCTCTTTTGTTCATGAACTTTCTTTAAATGTTTTGTGCTCATTGTTTGACTTTTGATATATGTATTTGTCTTGGTGTTCATGTTTGGTGTTTTTTTGGTTTCATATTCTTTTGTTTCGTTTTCTTGTGTGTTCTTCTCAATGTTTTTGCTGTTCTGTTTATTGTTTTCCTTACTATGGTAAACATATACAAGTACACATATACCATATGTTACATTTTCGCATATGCATGTATTTACCATATAAACTATATGGAAAATATATATTTATGATATACGCCATAAGATATATGTATATATTTATCAATATAAATTAAATGATATGTATGATAGATATATTTATATATCATAAATAACATTCTATAAATGTATATCTATCATATATACTATATGATATCATATAATGTATACTCATATGTACTAGATTATATAGTACCAAAATTTCTAAAATACCACAAAAACATATAACAAAAACAATGAACTTTAGAATAAAAAACATGTAATTTGTTTTTTTATATTTATTGACTTTCCTTTTGAAGTTCATGTTTTTTTTTTCATTTGTGTTGATGATTTATCATGACCTAAAATTGACGTCATGACCTATTTGAGATAAATCATCCTAATCTCACAAGCTTATAATATATCATATTCCTACATTCAATATAATCTTTGTTATTGTAATACTTGTTACAATTATAACATAATGTAACATATGGAAATTAATATACAAAAATCCTATAAATAAATCTAAACCTTAAATCTTGATAAGCAGAAACAATAACAAAGTCTTGCTCAAGTCAACATATAAGTTGCAAAACTAAAATTGTGGGGGTGAGCTTACACGTGCTTAGGGAGTGTGATTAAGGCTAAGATTTAGGCAAATAGTTTAGGAATTCTTTGATTTAGCTAGATTATTTCCTATACATTTATTTCCTAGTTTACATAATAATTTGTATATAAATAGGTTGTAATCATTCTATTATTTGTATGAAAGAAATATAACAATACTTTCATCATAACA
>CANYBF010102951.1:0-26608 GCA_948192965.1 Dalechampia spathulata
ACCATTGTTTCCGATAGAGATGTAAAGTTCCTTTCACATTTTTGGCATGTTTTATGGGGTAAACTTGGAACTAAGTTACTTTATTCAACAACTTGCCATCCACAAACAGATGGACAAACTGAGGTAGTGAATAGAACTTTAGGAGCATTACTTCGAACTATAGTGAGGAAAAACCTAAAGACATGTGACGCAGAACCCAATGGCAAGTATGCCACAAACCCACACGTACCTAAGATATAGCTCCAATGGTAGAATAAACCCCCGCCCTATTGAACCCCCAAACTAGTAAGTATGGAAACGCAAATGATAAGGCTTAATGGAAGAAGAGAAAAACGCCACAATTAGATTGATAAGTTAACCCTAATTCCTAATGCAATTAGAAGAAAGCAAATCCTCACTTCCTAACTAAATACATAAAATGCATAAAGCATAAGAAACACCAAAATTGGTTCTGTATATTGAATGATGATTGAAAAGTTCCTGAAAATTTTTTACATAAGCTTCTATTTATACTAGTTTCTAATCCTAGTCCTTCATGGATATGGAAGTGTTAATCCAAGGAGGACTTGGTCTTCTATTCCTACTCTAACTTAAAAGATAAATAAATAAATAAATAAAAATGCTATAATTAAATGGAAATTCGTATAAGCTCATTAGGCTACTAATTGGCCTAGCTTCCATTCCTTATTGGGTCCTTAATAGGCCTAACTTCTGGCCCAGCATGCCTAACTATTCCATAGGCTTATAAAATAAGGCTATGGTTTCATAATTAGACTCAAATGGCATCCTTTAGGCTCCATTCTCTTCTAAATTCGCCCCAAGCAATATTACGGCCTTAGGCACCTCTTTAAGCTCCAAATAGCACTTGTAGAAAGCCTGTTCTTGTAGCTCCATTGTTATTTGTTCTTCAATTAATATGCTCATAGCTGCTTTAAATTTATTGGCTTGTGACCTTGTGACTGGACCACTTGGAAGAGTTAATGGATCTTCTTTCAAGCTCCTTGTGTTCTCTTGAGTCCCATGTAGAACCGTTTCACAAACCAACCTTCAAACCTCCATGAAAACTTGCTCTTGAGCATAATAAGCTTCATTATGAGCATGAGGAATTCTTATGATAGCATAACACCATACAAGAGAAAGGCACAATGAAATAAGAACAAGGCATAGTGATTGAATAAATTTAGCTACTTATCTTATTAATGAATAAGTTTGACACATTAGTTTAATGATCTTGCTTTGTATGTAGGCAGGGAGGAATATCCTACACTAAAGACAAGCCTGACAGTGCTTGCCATCATGCCTAGTGCCTGAACATCACCCAAGGTTGACTAGTCACTCCCTCTTAAAGAGCCTTAAGAGCATAGTTGGTTGTGGCAAGAGGAGACATTAGAGTGTTTCACCTATTATACCTTAAAATTACATAAATTAAATATAAATAGGAAATCTCAATTCTACCCTTGAGTAAGGTAAACCTCCATGCCTGACTTCAGGTAGGTCATTTAGGATCTCATCGATTCAAGGGAGCTCAAAGATCCTGAAAAGTCCAAACCCTCTACTAAAACAAACCCATTACCTAACTACCATAAAGCTAACCACACTTACATGATCCAGTCAGGGTTACTGGAATCCCTGGTTCTCAATTCCTTCTCTTCCCTTGGTAGTAAAGAGATTACTCGACTTCCTGCTATCAGCTTCTAACCTGAAGGTGGGTTCAATATCAATGCCATAGACATTTGGTATGACAACTCTAAGGATGAGTCTATATCTACTCAAAAGTCAGATACATCTGAATCAATAAAGATTTCAAAACCAAAGAATGGTGAGTTGGCTGGGACTCCTAAGGCAGCCAAGCCGACACTTAAGGCTCTTGAATAATACAAGGGATTAGATGCTAATAAGATATCCTCTTGGGTTCATAACATGATCCAAAGTGGTAAGGTTTTTACTCCTTCTAACCTTGAGAAGAAATAAGATGCCCTTAAGAAGTCAATCAAGGCTAGATCTGCTTGAGATAAAGCTAGTCCAAGTAGTACTCTGGTCCCTCAACATACTAATAAGGGTAAAGAGGCTGCTTAGCTTAACTATTTTATCATCAAGTAGTTGAATAAGACATAGGCTAATATCAATATTGGGGATTTGGTGTTATCCTTCTAATAACATCAATAGGTCATTATTGAGGCACTTTTTAGTATGAGGATTTCTTAATTTGCCTTTACCTTCAACATGAAGAGTTAGTTGATGAATCAAAAGTTGAAGTATAATATGATTACTTTCTCTAATATGGATCTACCGGCTGAGGGTATCTATCATAACAAGGCAGTCGTCATTAGTGTGCACATCATGAACTTTTCTACTCCTTATATCATGATCGATGATGGTTTTGGCATTAATGTCTATCCTCTTAATGTGTTGCCCAAGCTCAAGATTCAGCTTTTAGACTTGAAATCATCTAAGACTATCATTAGATCATATGATGAGTCTAAGAGAGAGGTTATAGGTACCTTTACTGCCACTATCATAGTTGTGTTAATCAAGTTAGTGGTGAATTAATGGTTTTAAACATCTTGGTGATCTCTACTTTACTTTTGGACAGGCTATGGTTCCATCCACTAGAAGGTGTATCAACCATCTTGCACCAGAAGATCAAGTTTCGATATAAGGAGGGTATGGTTACTACTATTATTGATGATGAGGTTGCCTTGGCTTACATTAGAGAAGATATTCTACTCATGATTGGTTTTCAAATTGCTACCATTAGAGAACCTAAGTCATGCTTTTACCAATCAAGCCCCATTCATGGAGAAGATGTCACAGAACATGACCTTTGTACTTGGAAAGAGTCTAAGCCATTACCAATAGGATCCGATGGAGTTCAACATCCTTACAACAATGTGGGAGGAGGGCCACTATATTGTATTTTATCCCTATACTTTAGACAAACCAAAGGAGTGTAAGGTGGTTGTCTTTATCTAAGGAGAGACCCAACATGACTATGTATCTAAGTTGCCTAACTCTAATGACTATTTCAATTAGCAATTTACCATCTGTAGTGATGTTTAAGATTTATTAGCCTTGACAATATCTAAGAAAGTCATTATTAGTTCTTCCATCAACCTTGATGGTGCTTTCCAGATCTTTGATGATATTATTGATCTTACCACTGGTAGTCTCGAGCTGGAGCATACTACAGTCACTGCACTCAAGGCCAAGCTACAAAGTTTGGATATGGGTGATCTATTACTTCATAATGTCTATGAGAACATTGTCACCCTAATAAATAGTATGTTTGATAAGATCTTGTATAAGGATGATGATGTCCTTATTTCTATACTTTTTAACGATGATGTAACCCCTTCAAAATTAATGAAAAATAGTTTTACTTATGTTTATGATATGTATTTTAATAGCATTATGTATGAATATGAGCATTTTTGACATTAAAAAATTAAGCATTTAAATTATTAACATTAGCACAGATGATCAGCCCTATCCTCTCCAGATTGCATTTGGCTTAACTCATGATGAGGGAACAAAAATCATTGAAGTGTTAAAATAACATATAAAAGCCTTTGCTGTAGGCTACGAAGACATACCAGGTGTTGTAAGAACTATAATAAAACATAGAATTATTACCAACCTTGAGTTTAAACCAATTAACCAAAAGTTGCATTGGCTCCAACCATAATGGGCCTAGAAGGTTAAGGAGGATATCCAGAAGTAGTTGGATGTTAAGTTCCTTAAGATGGTTGACTATCTAAAGTGATTGGCCAACATAGTTTTGGTTCTAAAGAAGGATGATAAGGGTCTATGTAGACTACAAGGATCTGAACAAGGCATGCTCGAAGGATGACTTTCCTTTACCTTACATCAATGTGCTAGTTTGTTGATGGGTTTTCTAGGTACAATCAGATTCTCATGGCTATCATGGATAAAGAAAAGAAAACTTTCATTGCTAAGCTCACTACTATATATAAGCCCATCTTTAAGCTTTTAAGGAAGAACCACCCTTTGGTTTAGGATGAGAATTACCAATTTGCATTCAAGAGAATGAAGCATTACCTCTTCAACCCATCAATTCTATAGCCATCTCGATCGGGGAAGCCATTGTTGCTTTATCTAGCCTTGAAGGAGGAGTCAGTGGGTATAATTGATTGCTTTAAGGAATGAAGCTAGGATTGAGCATGTTATCTAATACTTAAGTAAGAAGCTACTGTCAAAAAAATGCAAGTACAATGCCATTTAGAAGTTATGCATGGCCATGGTCTTGATCATTAAGAAGCTCCAACATTACTTCTAATCATACCAAGTCTAGGCAATCTCCATGTTTAATACAATGAAGTACTTGTATGAAGCTCCATTGCTAGTAGGGAAGATTTTTAGGTGGTTAATCCTATTATCAAAATTTGATGTGCAGTACATCACTAAAAAGGTGATCAAGGGTTAAACAATCATTGAATTATTAGCATCCAAACCAATTGATGATTCTAAGATTTTTGAGCTAGGCTTCCTAGATGAGTACTTGGTAACAACGAATGTCTAGGAATGGTAGTTACACTTTGATGATATGGTCAATAAAAGAGGCACATGTATAAGAGTTGTGCTAGTTACTCTTGAAGGTGAACTAATCTTGCTTTCAAAGTGGCTGAGCTTTCCAATCACTAATAATATAGCTGAGTATGAAGTATGTCTATTTAGGCTTAAAGGTCTATAGATTATCAATGCCCCTAAAGTTGAGGTTTTCAATGATTCAATGCTTATCATTCATTAGTCCATGATTTAGTGGATGTCAAAGAAGAGAGGCACAAGCCTTATGTTAAATACATGAAGCTCATGGTTTGTAATTTCAATTTATGCAAATTCATCCATACTCTGTAAGATGAGAATCAGATCACCAATGCTTTGGCTACACTAGCTTTAGTATGTGAATTACCACAAAGTTAGATTTAGCCTGTGACCAATGAGCAATCAAGGATCCCTTACTGTAAAGGCGAATAGGTTATAGCACTAGACCAGTAGGAAGAGGCTCCATGGTATGCTGATATCATGAACTTTTTTAGAACTGATGTTTATCTAGAAGAAGCTAATAAGATTGATAAGGTAGCTTTATGAAGGCTAGTAGCTGGCTTTATCTAGAATTAAGGTTTGCTATATAGAAGAGTAGTTGATGGTCTATAACTTTGGTGCATTTTGGGGAAGGAGATTGAAACAATTATGTAAATAGTGCACACTAGTATTTGTGGGTCTTATATGAATAAGTTCAAACTATATAGAAAGATCTTATGCAAGCTTATTTTTGGCTTACCATGGAGATGGACTGCATACAATTTGTATGATGATATCATGAATGTCAGATTCATGGAGATTTGAGTTACATCCCATTGGTTAAATTGTAGATTCATCCAAATGCTTCTAATAGGCATCGATACATACTAGTGGCTATTTATAGAGAAGAATCTCAAATGTCAATACAAGGTCTTGCATCATTAGGTATTGAATAATGGATTGCAGCTACAAGCTAAGTATTTGATTTGCTAGAAAGGTATAGGATGAAGCATCATTTATCTTCTTCATATCGCACTCAAGCTAATAAGACAGTCAAATCAGCTAATAAAATGATCAAGAAAATCCTAGCTAAGACAGTGGATACTTATCAAGAGTGTCATGAGCAATTGCCATTTGCTCTGTAGCATTACAAAACCACCATAAGGAGTTCTATAGGTGCCACCCTTATTCTCTAGTTTATGAGGTAGAAGCAGTGTTGCTAGTCGAAGTAGAACTAAGGTCACTTTGAGTTATTTTGAAGCTTAATTACTAAAATTTGAGTGATAGAGGGTTAGATATGAGTAGCTTATTACTATTAATGAGAAGTGGTTGAAGGCTTTGTATCATTTATAGCTATATAAAAAGTGCATGGTAAATGCATTTAATGAAAAGTTTAAGCTTATTGCTATATGGGAAGGTGATTTAGTTCTAAAGCAAGTCAAACTAGTTATTTGTGATCCACATAGGAAGTTAAGGCCTAGCTATGAGGGCTCCTTCCTAGTTAAGAAGATTATCTCTAAAGGTGCTATCTACATCTCAGACTTCAAGGGTAACAAGTTCTCCAAACTTGTCAACCTTGACCAATTCATGCAAAAATAAAAGAAAAAGTCTAATGAGTTCAAAACCTGCATAGACGATTTATGTAAAAGTTAAGATATAGAAAATACATGCTTGATAAGTACAAAAGTTAGAACTCTTAAAGCAAAAGAAGGGTGTTAAAATGGTTTGTCAGAAAATCTCATAAGAAACTGATTGGAGATTGGAGTTAAGTATGATGCATATTAGAGCTTCTATACCAATTTTAACATTTTCATGCAAATGTTTTAATCTCATTAATGCTAATGGAATGCATGTTCATAAACTTAGCCATAAGTAATACCAGCCTCAAAGACAAAGCATTATCTTTCTTTATTGCATACAATTTTATTGCCTGACGATCTATGTAGCACATAATTCTAAGTATAGCATAACACCCATATATTACACTCATCATCTATAGTAGATCCAACTCCAGGGATCTCTACTAGCACAATCCTATGATGAGACTAGGTCCTCTCCACATGCTCTAGGAAGCAAGACAATAATCATCCTCCCTTAAATTTCACTAGTGATCAAGGGATAGTTTGTATATGATTGTACTAATGGCATACTCTAGTAGGATGGTAGTGGGTACAACCTTTGAATCTTGGTAATAGAATACAGATGATGTATATCTTCACCTTCATATGCTATATATGCCACCAAGGACATGTCCACCTAACCTCACTCTTTAGGATGGCCCCATCTACTTGACCCAATCATCAAATATCAACATCCTTGGTTCGTTGAAGGTTTATGCCCTCCTTATATAGCTATAAGGTGTGCATCTCTAAGGATCACATACTAGTGGTGCCAGGATCCCCAACTTCTTCATAAGCTAGATCTAAAGAAAAAATAAACCAAAATAAACATAATAAAAATAAAACAGAAGCTCATAAAGTTGAAAATCTTATAAAAGGTTGCTCAGGCAAAAATTAGAGCAACTTATTAAGTTGAAACACAAGGGGACAGTTCAAGTCAAAGTTAGACTCTAAAGAAAAATCAAAGAGGCTGATGAGCCATTTACTTACAAGAGGTAACTCATGCAAAATTTAAGGTAAAAATACTTCTTTTCTAAGTTAAAACCTATAAAGGTGACTTAGAATTTATACTTGTAGTAGTAGCAGACTACCATTGAAGTGTCAGGACTATCCTTGCTTTACTTTGTCCAATCTTAGGATTGTCTCTACTATGATCATTGGAAAAGGGTCCTACCTTGCTCTATTTAGTCTATCATTAGGTTAATCATCAGATCCCCATGGTCAGAGGGTCAATGAGCAAAAACTATACTAGTAGTCTAAATCTTGCTACCCTCAACCAAGAACGGGTAACCATCAGCTTATGGCTACACAGTCGAAAGATCATAGTAAGATCTATAGAGACCTCTATAGTCAGTAGTGACCATGCTATAGTAGGGTTGATTTTGAATGCTCTAATCATATATAAGATCACCATCATGCTACATATGACTCCAGGAATAATGGTGAACTCCTCAAACATTAGACACAGCTCCACATATCCAAATTAGAAGTTATGGGTCACTAGATCCTAGAACTACATTGTAGCATGTAGAAAAATATAGTTGATAGAGACTTGATAGAATGTCTTTAGGTTCTAGAGTTTGAACTCACTCAATTGACCCCACTCAGTATCGCCCCACTAGCAAGAGGTAGTATGAAAATGCAAATAGTGATTGTTAAGTCATTGTCTACACCTGTATAAAAGAACAAGTATGTTATATTTTGGTAGAGGAATAAATATGGCATTCTTATATAAAGAAGGAAAGCAGTAAACATGCCATGTGAAGTATTCACTATCAAATGTAAAGAGATACAAAGTTTGAGAGTTGATAGTATCAAAAATTGTACACCATAGCCCAAGTGTACTAAGCCTAAAGCCATGCAAGGTTGTACAATTATACTCATTATTCTAGTGTATAAACTATGAATGCTACATGATGTTATGAGGATAGATGTCACATCATTATCATTATCATTATTGGTATGATCTTCCTTTAAGCAAGAGATGGGGAACTCTACTCCAATGTTATAGCACACTAGATGCTTTATCAATCATTAGACATTTGCTATCAACTACCGAGTCATCTTAGTGTAGACATCACACAACTAACTCGTATCATAATAGTGGCCTTGTATTATATGATCATATAGGCATATAAGACATGCATAAGCAATCTACATAACTCATGTAATAGATACTTATATGTAACTCTAACATCTCTGCATTATAATGCTAGTATAACCCAATTTACCATGGTATCCTGAGGCACCTGCATAGATCATCAACAATTATAGTCAAAGATCAACAAAATTAAAACATGTCAATGCATAAAAATATACTTGCATGGGTGGTGTTCAGAGGTGTGAATGCAACCTCTTCTCTCTTTAGTACATGAAATATCACCTTATAAGGGTGCCCATCTTTGTTGTATAACTGTACATAAGGATTCTATGGCCATAAAAGCTGTCCCTCAATAAAACCTTATGGGTATCCAAACCTAGAAAGTGTCTAAGGGCTTATAGCCTCAGTCTCTAACCTAACCCAAGATGCAATACTCCATGCTTTCTTAGGAGCACCTCTCCCTTGAGAGCACCTAGTAGCAATGGACCATGCCACTAATGCCTCAACCCACCTTCTTCTTACAAAGTTGATTTCAAATGTTAATATCTTCATTAGTTATCATTATAAGGGTCTTACTTCTCATGAAAATTTCATAATTTTTTGAGATCATTTTCATGAGAGAGTTTAATTTTCATAACCTATAGTGCTTGAAAAATCTAAAAAATCAGCCATAATTCAGCAGACTAATACTCAAAATTTTAATATTTTCTCTAAATTATTTAAATTCTAACTTCACTGATAAATTATTTTTCTGTGTATAGCATAGATAGAAAATTGATCCTATAGACAATCAATTTTAATCAAACCTTTAACTGTTGGTCAAACCATTAACTAGAAAGTGTCATATATTGATTATTGATCCCAAATGCAATATTTGGAGATATTAGACACATTGATGGTATGAGTACAAGAACTAATAGTTGTTCATTCTTGATCTAATAATAGATAACTTGGTCTTGTAGTTGACCAGTTGATCTAATAGTGATCATGGAATGAAACAGTTGATTCCTAAACCCTGATATTAAGCATCATGACTTCGATTTCAGATAATTTTTAAGCCTCACAATAAACCCATCAGTTCAGTGATTGATCATGACCAGTTTTAATCACCTCATCCAAGCATTGGGCTTCTAGTGGCAAAATTAGGTTGCAAGCCTTAGCATGAGCATCCAGCTCCTAGTGGTAGATTAGGTTACAAACCTCACTACGAGCATCGCTTCTCAATCAACTTTGATTGCTTATCAAAGCATCGAGCTACTAATGACAATATTGGATCATAAGCCTTGACATGAACATCTATAGTAGACTATCGTTAATGGAGTGTTCTTATTTCCTAGCATATTATATTTTCTTCCTCGTGGAGTTACGAGCCTCAACATGAGCATTAACCATGTATTGTCCTTATTTTTGGGTGGAGATTCATATTGTTATTAGGTAGCATCCTATTGACTTTTGCTTGCGTCATTCAAAAAGGTCCCTAATTAGGGGATAAACTATTAACCTTGACTTTTCACCCATGTGCATGCAATTTTAGATTTTCTTCAATACGACTTAATTTTCTTCAATGCAGATCTTCATTTCCAAATTTGAGTTCCATACATGCATTTTGATACATCATAAACCATTTATTCATATAACGTATCTAGTTTTGGCTCTCACGAGTAGGTGCATTAAGTTGGCCTTTTCGTGTGTGCGTGCTATGTACTGGTGTTTTTCTTAATTCGACTTGACACAACCTATTATCAAAACCAAGTTCCACACACATGTTTCATACCATTGTGAGTCATTTGGACATGCAATGTATTTAGTTTACAACTAGTGTAAGTTAGTGCATGAAGTAAATTTTCAACTTCATGCATCACATATAACACTTCATGCAATGCATGAAGTTCTAAAACTAGCTTTTTAGCACATTGCTAACATATGATAGACTTTGATTCCTTGGTTCTTATATTCATCCTTAGCGTATTACATTTAGGGGTGCTTTTAATTAAATTTAAGGTAAAACTCTACTAAGTAATCCACAATTAATCACACTTAATTAAGCTCTTAATTAGGCAATTATTGACTAACTAATCACTTTTAAACCCTAACCGCATTTGAAAATTAAGGATAAAATCTTCATCAAGCATTGATAGGCTTCCTCTTTCCTTTTTCTCATATGATTCTCTCTTTGTGAAAGGTTTCTTTTATTATGATTTTGCCTATCTTTGAATGCCACAATAACATATGAGGCTTTCTAATAGTCTAAATGATCTATGACAGTTGAATAGTTAGTTTATATTCATGATTTTGGCCAGAAAATGAGATTTTATTTTATATCGAGCACTTCATGCAATGTATGTAATGATTTATGTGTCACTTACAATTGCATTTTATACTATATGCATCACATGAATGTCTATATACGACACATATAGTGTTATGGGTTTGCTAAAACTTAAATTTTCAATCATTTTTGCTTTGTATTTTGATTCATTTGAAGTTTTTAGTAGCATTTGTGATATCATAGTGTCCTAATAATCTAGATTCATCATAAATCATTCCAATTTCATTAGTTTGACCTTGAAATTAATTAATCAAATGAAATGCTATTTTTAATTTGATTTAGTTGCAATTGATATGATTGAAGTCAAATTGGATGTTGATTACATCTCTAATTGATGCATCATGATGTTATAGTCCTCCAATTTCTTTTTCATGATCAATTTGGTTTTTTTTCCATTATATCAATTTAATTTTTGATTAATGTTTCAATTAAATGCCATTTTAATTGTAATTTTGAGTTTAATGATATGATTAAGCTTAATTGGATGTTGATTTATTTCTAAGTGATGTCATATATGATCTTAGAATCTTCAAATTATTCCCTTGATCAATTTTGCCTAAAATTGATTATTTTGATATTTTTTGTGACCCAATTTCCATTTACTACATTTTTCATGAATGTTGTCTACATATTCATTGGTCTTTAATCCTTGATTCATGCTTTTATATGGCATTGGATTGCTCAATCATGTCCTACATTTTTATTTATTATCTAACATTATTTTGGTTATTTGTATTTTTCATTTGTTCATTTATTGTCTAACACATTTTTCATGGATCTATGCCAATCTCCTTCAATCTTGTTTATCAGAAAAACTTTTCAAATCCCTAATGTAGAGGATCTCTAAACTATCCATATATGCAGAGAATTAGATTAGTAATAAAAATTATAAAATTCATTTTAGAGATTAGTATAATGAAAATAGAAGAGAAAAGAGATTCTTGAATCAATTCCAACGAGCTTGCTCTTGAAGGATTGAATTCTATAGGTCGTGCTTAATTTAGATTTTCTTGTTCATTTCTCTAAAAGAACATGAGGAAGAAGGAGGTATAAAGATATGTTTTTATAAACCTAAAATCACATTTTAATTAACCTAATAGGACTTAGGTGGCACTAGGCCTGATTGGATAGCTTATGTATCATGACACATAAGTTGACTTTATCCAGTAAGCATATGATAATACATCCTAAAACCCTAATTAAGCATGTGACATTCATATGTCCATTCTCTTTCAATCATGTCATTGACATATGCACGTGGATAATCATGTGCATGGCATGTTCACTACACATGCAAACTTCTATCATGCATATCTAAAGTTCTACGTGCTAGAATTGCATGATCCTGGTATCATGCATATCAAATCCATTCTCTTTTCATGCTTTATCTAATAAACATGAAAAATTCAAGCTAACTCATAACCTTGAAATAATATCTCATATTGAATCGACATCCATTCTATTTAATTATGATTCCCTAACTTTATGTATGACCTTTTGGATTCTTAACATATTGGTAATACTTGTTAGAATTGCATGATCCTGGTATCATGCATATCAAATCCATTCTCTTTTCAAGCTTTATCTAACAAACATGAAAAATTCAAGATAACTCATAACCTTGAAATAATAACTCATATTGAGTCAACATCCATTCTGTTTATTTATGATTCTTTAACTTTTATGTATGATCTTTTGGATTCTTAACATGTTGGTAATATATTATAATATTTTTAAACTCATTCAATAACATTATATGTAAGTTATGAGTAGTGTCTAGTCATACATCACTACTACCCAAATGTCAAGAGGTCATTCATTTGACTACAACCCTTCCATATCAGATACTATTGCAATGAACTCCTTTCACCATCCATTTTCTCACTTAGGTTTGAGTATGGATTAATGTCAACTCAAGACATGATCAAGCATGTTAAATCATGTCTTAAAGTTGATGTTTCATGTATAAAATCTTTATTTCCAAAATGCCCTATGAACTTAATCACTTCTAGGCATTCCACTTTAGTCAGAGATTTTAGAATCAAAGATTACTACATGCATCATTAAGATAAAACCCCTACATTTAATCCAGGGTGGTGAATACGAATATCTTCAACTACTTCATACTATACCTAATCTCTTAATTATGAATGCCTCTTATGAAGGAATAAAGCATAGGAGTCAAAATATAATAATCCATAGTGAAGATAACCTTAATATCTCAAGTCTAAGAATACTTGCACTACTGATATATGTGAGATATGTATTTCATTGACATAGATTAATAATCCATATGAAATATCACTGATAAGGCCTCCAATGAACTAGTACTATACTATTCATTCATATGTATACTTTAGATAACTCATGTCATAGTGAATGAGAATCATCCCTTAATGAAAGTATAACATGTGTTGATCTATCTATCTACATTAATAATGTCAAATCTTATTCATACTATGATCAGGTTAATTTAAATATTGAATATTTGTGTACAATAAGAATCTCATATCATAAACTCTTTATGAATTCCCTTGTACTGTTCCAATACCTTGGACTTCATTATTTAGTTTAATACTCCAAGTAAAACAAGTACATAAAATGCTACACTTAAATAATGAATAATGCCTTTTATTAATTAAATATTCAATTACATATAAAACATGATGCTCTAAACACTAACATGCTCATCTTTATATTTAGTATGATGTATTTTATATCTACTATGATGTATATTATGCCATGTCATTTCACATGTCATGCATATGCTATGTTATTTCACAGGTCATGCTCATGCCATATAATTTCTCACATGTCATGTTTATGCTATGTCATGTTTATGCTATGTCATCTTTCATATGTCATGTCTATGCCATGTCATCTCTCATATCATACCTACGTCATGTCATCTCATATGTCATGCTTATGCCATATCATTTCACATGTCATGTCAATTCCATGTTAGTTCTTTACATGTCATGCTTATACCATGTCATTCTTTTATATGTCATACCTATGCCACATCATTTATATTTACCATGATTGCCATATCATGATGCTATGCCATATTCACTATGATTGTCATATCATGATTGTCATGTTATATTTGCTATGATTGCTATAGCATGTTATATGCTTTATTCATGTCTATGAATGCTCGCTTGCTTAGGATAGTTAACCCAACTAAAATGGTAAAATCAGATTTGAAACTTTAAGAGAATATATCTTCACCATTCGAACCCATCTCTAAAGGGTTTGACTTAGCACTCATGTTATGGGTTGGTTGAATCAAATTTGGAATCATCTGATAGTGACTCCATCTTATGACCTTTATCGAATCCATTTTATTTTTTGATGTAGCCCATCAAGAAGACCATACTTTCATTCCAAGTAGGCCTATGGTGCCATCTATTGTAAGCCTCACTCTGGGTTACGGTGAAAGCCCAGCTTATAAAAAGAAATTTAAAGTCCCACTATACATATTTCATGATCAATACAAAATGATAACAACAAATATATCAATAAATTAAAAGCATGATATCAAATCAGAAAGCAAAAATAAATAAATAATGTCTCTAGAATTTAAAAAAGTTGTTAACGTAATTGTTCTTTAGCAATGAGTTATATCAGTAATTATTTATAAAATAAAGCTACATCAGTATCTTTTTTCAAATTTTAAGTAAGTCCTAAGGCTCACACAATCTCTTGCCCTCTTTACATGAATTTTTTTATAAAAGAAATAAAAACTTGAAGGAAAGATGCCTCTAGATTATACCTTTGATAAAAAAAATTGTAATCAAAATTTTGAGAATTGATAGAAATTTGAAGATTTTGGTTTCATTGGAAAGTTAATAATGGCATTCATTATTAGGAAAAAAGGTTAGATAAAAATTAAGTGCTAATAGTTGTCCCTTGTTTGGACTCATTTTCTTCAAACATGAACTCATGTTTGAATTAAATATGTCCAAACATGATTTTTATTTGAAAGAATAATAATAAATTTGATCAAGTGATTAAACTCCTTGTATAATAACAAGAAGAGAAAATTGCAAGTCTGTCTCAAGTTTTATTACTTCCTCTATATCAAGGTTGATGTTTGGAGAAATTCACCTACATAGTGATAGGACTTGACCAGGATAATATTGATGAGGTTACCTATGCAGTGATAGGGTTTTGACCAGGAAATTGCTAGAGAGGCTACCTATATGGTGATAGAGCTTTGATCGGGATAGTGTTGGAGAAGTTGGTTATATAATGATACAAATGAATTTTTGTCAATTGTTGATGATGTTATACTGGAGATGAATTATTAGTAATGTTCAATAGGAATAATAGATTCATCATATCAATGATAATTTAATGAAGATAGATTGATCATACCAATGATAATAGAATCATCATACCAATAATAGATTCATCATACCAATGATAATAAATTCATCATATCACTGATAATTTAATAGATTCATCATACCATGAAGGATAAATTATTGGTAACTTTGATTCAGACATATGTCACTTATGGATTTTGATGTTTGGTAGAGACTTTGAGCGTAAAGTTTTGGTTGATAAGACCTAGAAGGTGATATTTACAAAGAGAAATGGAACAAAGAATAGTGAAAAGGAAAGTCATGAAGATAAATACAAAAGTAGTAATTAAAGACCAATCTTGAAGTGCTTATATGATATACATGTCTTAGATATTTCAAATTGAACTTAAGTTTACTTATGCATTTAAAACATTAAGACACATGATATATGCTAGCAAACTAAAAAGCACAAAGGGTTACGTATGATAACATTAAACCTAGCCCCCATCATTAGCTATTTTTTTTAGATTTTTTAATTGAATATTATTATGCTCTCCTTTTATTATCTTGTCCTAACTTTTGCATAAGCCCCCTTGCATGGTTTTCAACTTATTAGACTATTTTTATTTTCATCATTTTTATTTCATTTATTAGTCATAATAATGCTTAAGCAAATCAAGCTTAATAGGCTCTATAAATTCGCCTTCTATATTTGTTAGTCAAACTACTTTTTTTAAAGCATAAAATAAAAGGTATATCAATCACTATCATTTCATTTTTAGGATAAATGCATTTAAAATTTATAAGTAATTCCATATCTACACTTTAATTGTAACACCCTAACTAATACATGGTGCCATGTTATAACTTAATTAAGTTACATTACCAATTGAATATTTTTTCTTTTAAATCCTTGGCAATCACTTCTTTGAATCACATCTACATTCAAACTTTCAATATCTCTTTTATAAACCATGTGTAAATTAAGTAAAATAAAACAATATTATAGTAAATGAGTTTAGTAAATATTTTCTATATCTAAAAAAATTTATTTTTAAAATCATACTTACTTAAAATAACAATGAACATAAAGCACTTACTTTACTGAAGATTATTAATTTAAAATAAATGATAATTGAGATTCTTTTAAAACTATTCAAATTACATTAATGAAAGTTAATATTTAAACATACATCAAAATTTTAAATCATTAACTTATATGACATAGTTAAATCAATTTCAAGAATATAACTTTTAAAAGATTATCCATCATATTCTTAAACAATATAAAGTGTATTAGTTTTACATCAACAACCTGATATATCCCCACTGGTAAATAAAACATGACATTTAATCAAAATACATAAATAGTTTATGACAAATAAGTAGATAACTCAAAGATTGAAATGCATGTTAGTTTATAAAAGAATAAAATATGGTACATTGTAGAGTTACAAGAGTGACTTCCATTAAAACACTCAACATACAAAAGTAACTTGTCACACCTGATTGATGAAATACGCTCTCATAGAATGATTAATAAATACTATATGAATTAAAATTCATTAATCACATTAAAATGATACATAAAAATTTTTTTGATTTGATGAATATATCTAATTTATAATTTTATTCTCAAAGTTTAATTACCTGTAATTTTATGCAAATCACTTGCTCATACAATATTTAATTATATTCATATAATTATGACATGCTATCAAGCAACTATTTCATAGATTGACCATATAAAATAAAGCAAGTTACACACTTGGTAGTTTTAGTTTTACAACTTATTTACAAGCATAGAGTAATTTATTTCCCATAAACTTATATAGCTTTACAATTTATTTCATAACCTCAAGCCATCTTATATAGGTAATATGTTGAATAGTTCTTATTATCACTTTGTAAAATCATAGTTTCAAATAGAATCATCAGATAATTAATAATTGGTTACTAAATTATTGGCCAATAGTTTGTCCATAAGTCATTTATCCTCTAACTAGCTTATTATTTACCTATTAATTCAAACTGATAAACTAATAATTACACAACTAAAATTGAATAAAAGAGATCCTTCAATTATACAAATATTATTTACATCATATATCATTCTTATTCTATTTATTAATTAATGTCAAAACAACTAGAAGTTACTTGTATTCAATTTTGTAATAATTTCAATATGCTTGTTCTAATATATTTTATTTACTAACTTACTTACTTTACAATAATATTACTCAAAACAATTAAACACAAATGTAACTTTCCCTTTACTAATCAACTTGTACTCATTTTTTATGGAGTTGATAAAGAATAGGCACAAACCTATTTATCATTGAATTAAACATTAGTTAGTGTAGATATAGTGACTTATCCTTTATTGACACCTATATAAATGTCATTCAAGATTATTCTAAAATGCAATCAATTGTATTGCCATCAAATATTATATGTATTTTAAATTATTAATAATTTATTATAACTATGTTCAATTGGGTTAGTTATTGGATTGCATCTCTTTTTATACTTTAATACATTTGTATATGTATTATTAGTATAAGTGATTGTCTTATGTAAGGTGACCAATCTTATACTCAAATATTGTCAGATAATACCTTTCAGCTCAATAAATCAATGCATATCTATTAATTATAAAATCTAATTATAATATTATACTCATGTTTTGTTAGTGTATGATCTAGAGCATCATGTTTTATTGTAATTGAACGATTTATCAATAAAAGGCATTATTAATTATTTAGTTTATTTGAAAGGTTATTAACTAAATAATTAATTATAAGATATTGGAATAGTATAAAGGAATTCATAAAGATTTTATGAAATGAGATTCTTATTATATGCAAATGTTCAATATCAGCACATGTTATACTTCCTTTAAGGATGATTCTCATTCATCATGACAAGAGTTGTCTAAAGTGAACATGAGGATGAGCAGTAGAGGACTAACTCATTGGAGGCCTTGCTAGTATGATTTCATATGGATAATTAATCTATGTTTGTGAAACTATCTCACTCATATCAGTAATGCAAGTATCCTTAAGACTTGAGATAATAAGGTTATCTTAATTGTGGATCACTACGTTTTGACTCCTATGTTTTATTCCTCCATAGGAGGCATTCATAATTTGGAGGTTGGATATAGTATGAAGTAGTTAAAGGTATTTATTTATCAATGAAGGATTCACCACCCTAAATTAAGTGTAGGGGTTTTATCTCATTGATTCATGTAATATTCTTTATTCATGAATCTTTGGCCAGAGTAGAATGCCTATTGATGAATGAGTTTCATAAGGGTATTTTGGAAATAAAGATTATGGTATATGAAACATCAAATTTAGGACATGGTCTAATGCATTTGATTATGCATTAAGTTGACATTAATTCATACTCAAACCTAAATGAGATAGTGGATGGTGAAAGGAGTTTATTGCATGGAATCTGATATGGAACGGTTGTAGTCAAAATAATGACCTCTTGAAATTTGGTAGACACCACTCATGATTTACATATGATGGAGTTAATTATAGATTCATATGTTGCCAACATGCCGAGAACCCAAAAGGTCACGCACTAAAAATAAGGGAATGATAATCATAAATGGATATTAGTACAATAATATTTTTTTGGTTATGAGATAACCTAAATTTCGTATTCATTAGAAAGATCATGAAAAGAGCTTCGATTTGATACCAAGGTCATTCAAATATGAAGAGTAGAACTCAATATACAAGTGATTTAAGATGACATGATCTACATGCATGGTATATATGGGTTTTTGATGGAATTATCTAACTTAATGGTCAAAATATGATTGTCACATAGCTTATTCATGTATGATGAATTAAATGGAAGTGTACATGATTGCCATGTGCTTCTAGAAGGAGATTTAAGTCAGTCACATGCCAGAATCATGTGACATGCACATGACTTGACTTATTATAACCCTAAACCTAATTAAGGCTACATATGATGTTTTGATGAAAACAAAAGATAGACAAAAGCAAAATTGCCTAATTAGGGTTATATCATTAATGTTTTAGTGAAAACAAAAAGAGTGATAGAAGCATATTTTCACTGCCTCTTTTTCTCCTTCTATTTCCAAGAATTTCAAAGCAAAAGAACAAGGAAAAATAATTCAGTTTTGATTGAACATCAAGAAGAAAATCAAATTCAATTATTATTTTCCATTCATTCCCTTTTCAATTACCACTTGTTCTTCATTGAATTAGCTTGGTTTTCATAGAAAAAAATCATCTACAAATGTGAAATTTTATGAGATAAAAATTCATATGTTGCACATGCTTTTAATGAAAGGCTGAATGGATTTTTTATGTTATTATGTGTTTAATTGTCAAACGTGTAATAAATCAATTATTTAATATGTTAAATTGACAATAGATCATTTTGAATGAATTTTAATTTGATTTGGATGTGATTTAATGGAAACCAAGTTCATATGTGCATAAGAAATCCTTTTATGGCATATTCAAATTTTTCAAAAGTAATTGCTCATGTTTTTCATTAATTCATATATTTTACTATTTAAGACACATTAAAGGTTTTAAAAATGAAATTTCATTAATTATTTTATTTGAATTAAAACTCTTAAAAGGAGCAATTTGAGCATGATAAGCATTCTTATTGGTTTTGACTTTTATTTTGATTTCTAAGTGATATATTAATATTTAAAGTGTGATTAAATAATTAATACCTTATTTTTTAGATGATTATTTAATTTAATAAATAGTTTATTCAAATCAAATTCAAAACATGTAAACAATATGTTTTCAAGTGCAAGCCCAATAACTATTTTAAAAGACAAAATTTGTTTAAGCAATGATCCTTACAAAGACTTTTGAAAGAGCTATTTCATATGCATAGAGTATGAAGAGCTATTTCGTATTCATAGAGTGTGAAAGTTAATAGCGTCTGAACCAAAAATCTGAACCCTCAAGTTGCAATTGAGGACGTAAAAGTGGTCTGAACTCCAGATCTGTACCCTTACTGCATGAGAGAGGCTGTTCTTCATCTACACCCTTCCTTTTCCCTTCCGCAGTACTTTTTTAGGCTTCAGAATATCAAACCTCAAGCATCTCATAAGAACATAATAAGGAGCAGATCAAGCCCTAAAGCATCAACAAAGAACTTGAGATCATGAAAGAAGGTAGAGCAAACCCAAAAACTATCTATGTAAGAACCAAGAACTAGTAAGGATCAAAAAGATGATGAAGACTTAGTTGACATATCAACTATGTTAGTTTGAAAGCATAAGAAAGAAATTTAGAAAGCCATAAGAAGATGATTATAGAAGTAGAAGGTTTATTTCTCAATTTTTTCTTGATTTATTTCTCAATTTATTTCTTGATGTCCTTCTAAGTGAAGGAGTTTACATATTTATAGGCAAGGTCAAGCCTTACCTTTCGATATCTTACTTTACAACATCCAATAGAAATAAAACACATAAAAGATAAGGATAAGCCTTATCTCTAAAGGTACATCCACTGATTAGAACAAGACAAACTACTTTTGGCAAAAGATAAGAGAGAATCTTATCATGGCCAAATTTATGACAAAGTGACATAAAGTAAAAACTTTATTAAAAGTGGTCGAAAGCACTTTTGGATTTGTCGGGAAAGGTCATTAACTGGTGGGTCTGGCAGGACCACTTAAGTACCAGTAACCTTATCTTTTTTTGTCTTCTTCTTCTCTCCAATATCTCATCAAAGGCTTGAGAGTGGGACCTGATGTTATTAGATGTAGAAGGGATGTCTGTAGGGTCTATTGGAGAATCGTCTGGTTGTGAGTCTTGAAACTGTGAAGGTTGGGGATTATGGATCTGGGAAATATCTAAAAATTATGATGAACTAGTAGCTGGAGGAAGAGATCCATGGGCATTATCATCAAGGAAGGTTTCTTCATCAAACTGCATGCTTAGCAGTGGATATCTCATATTGTTTACTCTATTGGCTAAATTAGCTACATGCTGTAACGAATACTTATCACGGTGATCAATTCCAAGAAAAGTATTAGGGTAATTTGGCTAATGAGTAATGGTAAGCTGAATATAGTCTGGAGTGATATATCCTTTATGAAGAAAGATGATAGCTATGTATCGTTGTGCTAGGGTAAAGTCCTGATGAGTCAATAGTTGTTCATCCTTGATCCATCAAAGGAGAGATGTTGTCCAAGCTGAGATGGGCTGAAACCAGGTTAAGAAGATCCAAAGAGGATGTGAAGAATATCCATCCTTGTTTAACAACCGTAAAGTGGGTAAAAGAGGAATTTCCATAGGTTGATGGTAGAGGGTGGTCAGACACCAAAGATACCATAATTCAGATTGATTATGTGGAAAATTAGAGGATAGAATAGGAATTTGGATCCAAGGGAAAAGAGGACAGATGGGCTCAAGGATTGACACTGCTGTAGGTGTTCATAATTTCTTGATGGGTCTAGGTTTTGATTTGTAAGATGTCATAATCTGGAGGTAGATTTGGATGGTGATCTGGTGTATGAGGTGGGACCATCATAATGAAGGGAAAGGGATAAGGTTCTTTCGATTTTTGGGAAGAGACAGAAGGTAGTGGCTTTGAAAGTCGAGAAAGGAAATCTGGGATAAGATTCTTTTCTCCTTTAATGTGGGTAACTTCAAAGTCATACCTAAAAAACCATTCAGAGAGTCTGAGTAAGTGCTTATCTGGAAGATGTCTGCCTTTATACTCGAGAATCTTTGGAAAAGCAGAATTATCCATTCTGACAATGAAATGTCTTAAGGCAAGAAAGAACTCAAATTTCTTGATTCCTTGCTTGAAAGCTAAGACTTCCTTTATCGTGGAGTGATAATGGAGTTCTATATTAGAAAATGTGCCTGAGGCGTGCTTGCATAGGAATTCATCATTACCTTGCTTTTCTAAAAGTATGGCACCCTATGCTGTGTCACTAGTATCTGTCAGAAGGATAAGAGTGCTGTCATCTTTTGGAATGACCAATGGAAGAGGAGCAACTGCTAAGACCTTGAGTTATCTTATTGCTTCTGTCTGTATGTTTTCCCATTATGGGGCATTCTTTTTAAGCATGGCTGAGAGATGACACGTATGCTTGGCTACTTCAAGAAGGAAGTCCCTGATATAATTGATCATACTAAGGAACTACTGTATCTGCTTTGTTGTGAGCTTTGTTTCTTGAATTGAGCCACTTATTTAATGAGATGTGGGCTAGGCATGTATTGTCCATTTTTGAGAATGAGACCAAGAAAGTTGATCTCTTCTTGGCCGATATAGGACTTTTTTTCTAAGGGCATGACACCATAGGAATGAACCAAAGAATGGAATTCCTTGAGAAGTTTCTGGTGGTCTTCAATGGTGGAAGAGAAGAGGAGGATATCAACAATGTAGATGACACAGGAGTGAAGGAGAGGCTGAAAGATTTGAACCATTGCTTTCTGGAAAATTGAAGGGGCTATCTTCAGGCCAAAAGGCATAACAGTCCATTGATATTGTGCGTTGGGCACACAGAAAGCTATCTTGTAGCATTCTTCAAGATGGATTCCAAGTTGCTAGATTTCAAATCAAATTTTGAGAAGTACTTGGCATGCTTAATTTGTGTGAGGAGAGTTGAAATCCTTGGGAGTGGAAACTTATCATCAACCAGAAAGTGATTGAGTGGGGCATAGTTGATGATGAGTCTTTTCTTTCCACGTGCAATCTCTGAACGCTTATTGACATAAAAGGCCTGACAAGCCCAGGGAGACTGGGTTGGTTCAATTAAGCCTTGATCCAATAGCTCTTTGAGTTCCACAGTAGCAAGAGCTAAATTAACTGGAGACATTCCCGGATGAGTGGCTTTGGTAGGGTTAATGTCTTCATTGAGTTTAAAAGGAAGAGTGATAAAAAAAAGTCTTCATTTTTGTACAGAGGAGAAGGATGGTTAAAGGTTTTATGAGAATCTTCACAACAGGGTTTTAAAAGAGGAAAAGTCAAGAGGAAGAGAGGTAAGAGCACACAGACAAGGGATATGTGTATAAGTTTTATGTTTTCCCTTCAAGCTAATTCCATCATGAAGAATTTTGAGGCTTTTAGCTTGGGTATAAGCATCAAAACCAAAGAGAACATCTCTACCAAAAAGATGAGAACCAATAACCTTAATCCAGATGGTACAGTTGGGGAACAACAATGGGCTGGAAGTAATTTTGGATTAATCATGGTTGATGAAGAACTTGTGTCTAAGAGAGCAACAACTGAGATAGGTTTGTCATATTTATTGGTAAAAACTTTGCAATAAGCTAAAGACAAACAACCCATGTTTCCTTCTCAAAGCATGAACATTGCCTTATCAAACTCTGACTCTTCTGAATTAGAACTATCTAAGTTTACTGATAATTCTTCTATTGATGAAGCCTAACATATGGATGTCTCCGAAGTCATAATGATGACAACACCCATTGTTGAGGAAATGGATGAATCAGGAACTACAGGAGCTCCTCCTCCTCCTCGAGGCCCAAATGTTCAGTCCACAACCAAGCCCATTGCAAGCCCATGGTTTACTCTAGATGATCTTCCTCCTGATCAGTGGCGTTCTTGAATTCTAAAAATGAACCAGCCTGGAGCAACATTGCAAGCAATTTTAACTGAGTTTACAACTCAATTTATAGGCACTCTTAGAGAATGGTTCTAGAACCTTTCTACCTATGAAAAGACTAATTTCATTGAAGTACAGTCAGTAGACATGGCTCTTAACGGTATTCATCTACAGTTTTTAGGTGACTACACGTTAATTCATAGGCAACACAAGCATATCTTCTTTGAAAGAAAGTGTTGTTCTTACAATGTCAAACATCTCAATTTTCATTATAAAGAGATGTCTAAGATCTACTATGAGATTGGTGGAGTCCATGATCCTAATCTGAAGTACACATTCATCAAGTCTTTTCTAGATGAGATTCATGACAGCATTTACAATCTCATTCATGAAACTGGCAAAGATGTTTCTTAGATTACTCTCAGTGAAATTTGGCAGTTTGTTCATGCAAGCATTCAGAAGCTTTGTGCTCAACAGTAACTGTTCAAGAAAGTTTCAAAAGGTGACATTAAGCTCACAAAAGCATGCGATAAGCGACATTTGAAGATAAAGTGCAAAGACAAAACTTGTAATTGCAAGATCAAGAAGGCTGGACATTATAAACAGTACAAGGATCCTCACAAGAAGCAGTTCCGACCAAAAATATTCAAGTTTTACAGAAAAAAGTCAGCCCAATCCACTAAGTCTAACAGGTGTTACATTTGTGGAAAGAAGGGACACTTTGCAAAAGCTTGTCGGTAGAATCCAAAGAAGACAGCTCAACTTCTTTAGCAAATTGCAGCAGTCACACCAGCTACAGAACATGATCTTGAGTCTATATATAGCGAGGATGATCAAACTTCTCCAGACACACTCTTCGCTCTTCCCTCTTACTCTTCAGATTTAGACTCATCTTCTCTCTCTTCAAATTCAGACTTTGAATTTCCCTCCATCAACACAATGAATTCATTACCCCTTTCTTCTCTCAAATAAGAAAGGTTTGACCCTGACTTTCCTCATATTCTCCCTATCCAAGAATACATGATACCCTACTGTTCACCTACAAATATGGCTATACTATATATAGTACAGCCTAGCCACATCAGTCCTCCTCTCAGTGAACCTGGCCCTCCTTTTTCTAAACAGCCTTCCTCTATTTTGTCTGATTCTAGTGCCACATCTATTGAGTCAGATACAGCCACATCACCAAATCCATTACCCTTGGTTTACTGTAAGATTTTTGCTAGTAAATATGCCAAGGCTATTCCAGCTATTGCTCTCCTTGACACAGGCTCTACAGCTACCCTGATAAATCCAAACCTTCTTCCAACCCACTGTTGGAGAAAAACTCCCAGAAATTTCTCTACAATTTCTAGAGAACCGTACAAAACTCCTTTTGAATCTCATCACAAGATTGGGATACAGTTCTTTCCTAACTGTACAATTTGGATTCATGTTGTTGGCTCTAATCTTATAGGCAGTGACATCCTGTTTGGATTTGATGCATACACTCTAGCTAAGAGTCTCAGAATTCTTCCTGATGGTATCAGTTACAAAGGGCAACAGAAACCGCACACACGTATTCCTCAGTTATGTTCTCTAACCTCATTACCTCTTGATTTTTCCTCTTTTCAAGACCTGTTTAAACCTTGTTGTGCAGACTCCCATAAAACCTTTAACCACCCTTCTCCTCTATACAAAAACCTAGAATTTTTCATCACTCTAACTTTCAAGCTTAATGAGGGCATAAACCCTACCAAAGCTACTCATCCGGGTATGTCTCCTGCTGATCTAGCTCTTGCTCAAGCAGAACTCAAAGAGCTATTGGAACAAGGCCTCATTGAACCAACCCAGTCTCCCTGGGCTTGTTAGGCATTCTATGTCAATAAGCGTTCTAAGATTATACATGGAAAGAAAAGACTCGTCATCAACTATGCCCCACTTAATCACTTTCTGGCTGATGATAAGTTTCCTCTTCCCATGATCTCCACTCTTCTCACACAAATCAAGCATGCCAAATACTTTTAAAAGTTTGATTTAAAATCTAGCTTCTGGCAGCTTGGAATCCATCCTGAAGAATGTTACAAGACAGCCTTCTGTGTGCTCAATGCACAGTATCAATGGACTGTCATGCCTTTCGGTTTAAAGACAGCTCCTTCCATATTCCAGAAAGCAATGGTTTGAATCTTCCAGCCTCTCCTTCATTCCTGTGTCATCTACATTAATGATATTCTCCTCTTCTCTTCTACCATTGAAGACCACCAGAAGCTCCTTAAATAATTTCATTCTCTGGTTCACTCCTATGGTGTCATGCTTTCAGAAAAAAAGTGCTTCATTGGTCAAAAGGAGATCAACTTTCTTGGTCTCATCCTCAAAAATGGACAATACCAGCCTGGCCCACATTTGATTGAACAAGTGGCCATATTTCCAGAAACAGAACTCTCGAGAAAGCAGATTCAACAGTTCCTTGGTACGATCAATTATATCAGGGACTTCCATCCTGAAGTTGCAAAACACACGTGTCATCTTTCAGCTATGCTCAAAAAGAATGCCCTACAATGGACATCTATACAAACTGAAGCAGTAAGACAACTCAAGGTCTTGGCAGCTGCTCCTTTCCCATTGGTGATTCCTAAAGATGACAGCACCCTTATCCTTCAGACAGATGCTAGTGACACAGCATGGGGTGCCATCCTTCTAGAAAAAAAAGGATAATGCTGAAATCCTGTGCAAACACGCCTCAAAAACTTTTTCAGATGCAGAACTCCATTATCACTCCACAATAAAAGAAGTCTTAGCTGTCAAGCAAGGAATCAAAAAGTTTGAATTCTTCCTTGCCTTCAGACACTTCATCATCAGAATGGACAACTCTGCTTTTCCCAAGATTCTCAAGTACAAAGGCAGACATCTACCAGATAGACATCTACTCAAACTCTCTGAGTGGTTTTCTAGGTATGACTTTGAAGTCCAACAGATTAAAAGAGAAAAGAATCTTATCCCAGATTTCCTTTCTCGCCTTTCAAAGCCACTACCTCTTGTCTCTTCCCAAAAATCCAAAGAACCTTCTCCCTTTCCTTACATTATGATGGTCCTACCTCATACACCAGATCATCATCCCAATCTACCCATA